>JAQQBS010000004.1:3453035-3494896 GCA_030347275.1 Microctonus aethiopoides
GTGAAAAAAAAAAAAAAGAACGATTGGAGGTAAAATAAAATTAAATTGACATCCCGAGTATTTAATAAATATCGAGGAAATTCTGTTGGCAAACAGCGTCTACTAAAGGTTTGTTAAGAACTAAATAAATTGAGATAATTATTAATAGTAAATTGTATAATTCATATATAAAGATATGAAAAGGATTTGATTTTAACGATGAATAATAATGATGATGTAGACGCGCGAGATATATGGCACTTCCTCGATTAATTAGAATATAGCTGTTTTTTATGAGCGTGAAAGAGGAAGAGGGAGCAGAGCTATGAGTCGATGCATGTTGAGAGTGATTGCGGGTGAGAGGAACACGGGGTCTAAGTAGTAACAATGAGAGGGCCTGCACAAGTTTTGTATATAGATGGATTGACTATGTACGATCGTGATATTTATTACGTAGACCCCATGCCGGACATGCGTATTTAACTCTCCTCCTGTACATATAAAAAAAAAAAAAAAAAATGAGCTGTTACATATATGCTCGAAGTAGTCTAACTATATTTTAGATTATTAGTTAATGTTGAATAGACATAAAGCGCTGTATCGATGCAAGTCTATACATGATTGATCATTCGCGTGAATGCAATTGAAATACAAAAAGATTATTCGCGGCTCAATTATTCAATAGATAGAAGAAGTTTATATGCATTGGAATTATGAGGAGTGGGAAGTTAGTCTTCATATATTTACATATATACTGTGTATATACATAGATAAATATATGCAGACATATACCTATAAGATAGTTCAAATATCGCTCTGCATTTCTTTCTTTGGTCTCACATTGAGAATTAGAATGATCATTGACACGATAAATAGTATTTAATCGTCTTCCGGAAATTTTCTCAGGGGGTCAAAATTCTACAGCGCTGAAGAGAAATGCTGAAGATTCCGAGACTGAACTGGGTCATAAAGGATGTCATGAGACGTTTTGTAATAATTGCACCCCGTAAGCGATACAAAAAAAAAAAGGAGAAGAAATATTAAATGCTGACCTGGTTTTTTTTTGTTCATTTGTATTTTTGTTGCTTAATGTTTTGCATATTGAAGAAATTAATTTTACGAGAAGAAGGATTGTGACTTGAGATTAATATACACAGTCTAAAATATTTTTTTTGTATATGTATTTTATGTGCAGTGTATAGGTTCGAAGTTATGCCTTGAGGACAGCTAACGGCGCGTTGTTTGGTTGAAGGACGTTATTTAGGAGAGTGAAAATTAAAACGCGTTCAAAGATAGAGAGAGATCCAGAGGAAAAATTGAGGAAGAGGGTGAGTGTGAAGAATAATAGGTGGAACTTTGGTTGACAAGAAAAGGTGACAAGAAAAAAAGAGAATGGCGGAAAGCTCGCGTGACCCGGAGCTATCAGAGGCAGAAAACATTGATGAAGTTCGTGCGGCTTTGAATCTTATGTGCACATCAACGGCAAAAAAGCACAAGCCGCTACCGGAGCGAGGATCATGGAGTACAAAATTGGACTTTATTCTTAGCGTGGTAAAGTACCTTACATATATTTAAAAAAAAAAATTTTTTTCATTTGATTATTTATAAAATTATTAATATGCAGGTTGGTTTAGCCATTGGACTTGGTAATGTTTGGCGATTCCCATATTTATGTTACAAAAATGGCGGTGGTGCATTTCTTATTCCATATTTTTTGGCACTTATTCTTGCTGGTATACCCATGTTCTTCATGGAGTTAGCACTGGGTCAAATGTTGACAATTGGTGGACTTGGTGTCTTTAAAATAGCTCCGCTCTTTAAGGGCATTGGCTATGCCGCAGCTGTAATGTCATGTTGGATGAATGTTTATTATATTGTCATTCTTGCTTGGGCTATTTTTTATTTTTTCGTCTCAATGCGAAGTGGTAAGTTATTGATTGAAAAAATTTTTTTAATATTATTTAATTGGATTTTCATTTATTGATGAATGTTTTTTTTTTTTTCAAATTTAGTTCTACCATGGGCATCCTGCAGCAATGATTGGAATACGAAAAATTGTGTTAATCCCTACAATAGAAGCACTCTTCATTGTTGGGATCAAATGTCAAAGGGTCATAATGTTGTGAAAATGTGTTCGGTTAATCATATGAATGTATCAGCGGCCGATCTCACTGATCCCGTCAAGGAGTTCTGGGAGTTCGTAAATAAATTTGATTTTTTTTTTAACAATTTTACACAAGGAAACTTGATGAATAATAGTATTCATTATAATTATTTATAATTTTTTTAGACGACGAGCACTGCAAATAAGCGATGGAATTGAGCACATGGGATCTATTCGATGGGAGTTGGCTGGTACACTTTTAATTGTTTGGATAATGTGTTATTTCTGTATTTGGAAAGGTGTCAAGTGGACAGGCAAAGTTGTTTATTTTACATCACTTTTCCCTTACGTTTTACTGACAATTCTTCTTATTCGTGGCATCACACTGCCGGGCGCAATGGAAGGTATACGATTTTATGTCAGTCCCAATCTCTCCAAGCTCAAAGAATCCGAGGTGATTAATTTATTTGTCTCATCATCGAAAAATCTAAATCACCACTTCAATAAAAATACAACAACATAAAATAATTATCTTTCAGGTTTGGATCGATGCAGTAACACAAATATTTTTTTCATACGGTCTTGGTCTTGGTACTCTGGTTGCCTTGGGCAGTTATAATAAATTCTCCAACAATGTATATAAAGACGCATTGATTGTCTGTTCAGTAAATTCATCGACCAGTATGTTTGCTGGTTTTGTCATATTTTCAGTCGTTGGATTTATGGCACATGAACAACAAAAACCCGTTGCCGAAGTTGCGGCATCGGGTCCAGGACTTGCATTTTTAGCATATCCATCAGCAGTGTTACAATTGCCAGGAGCACCATTGTGGTCCTGCCTCTTTTTCTTCATGCTATTACTCATCGGATTGGACTCGCAATTTTGTACCATGGAAGGATTTATCACTGCAATGGTAATTAATAATTATTAATTGTATTGTATTTATATTTTATATTACTAATAAATTATTATTTTTTTTTATCATCTCCATCAGGTGGACGAATATCCTCAACTTCTTCGCAGACGCAAAGAATTATTCATAGCTTTAGTTTGTTTGCTCTCATACTTGGTTGGTTTGTCCTGTATATCACAGGGTGGAATGTATGTCTTCCAAATTCTTGATTCATATGCTGTTTCTGGTTTTTGTCTTCTCTTCCTCATATTCTTCGAGTGTGTCTCTATCAGTTGGGCATTTGGAGTTAATCGATTTTACGATGCCTTACGTGACATGATTGGTTATTATCCAATTGGATGGTGGAAATTCTGCTGGACAGTCACCACTCCAATGATTTGTATCGTTCGTATTCAAAAATCCATTAATAACTAATTAAATAAATTGGCGTGAAATTAATCTTTTATGGACAATTAAATATACGAAACATTTTTAGGGCGTATTTATTTTCAATCTGGTACAATGGACACCCATTAAATATTTGGACTATGAGTATCCATGGTGGTCTCATGTGCTAGGTTGGTTCACGGCATTATCATCTATGTTGTGCATACCCGGATATATGATTTATATTTGGATGACAACACCCGGTGATACAAATACGGTAAATTTATTATTCGATTATTATTTGTATTTTATTTTCGATGTATGTATTTATATATTTTATTTTTGTTTGAATAGAAATTCAAATTGCTGGTTCGAATAGAAGATGATGTGCCAAGTTTGCGAGTAAAGATGGGCTTACCAGCAGTTGAATTATCGCCGCTGTAAAACCACTGATTTTTTATAGTCTATAGTGGTATATTTTATTGGAGTCGATATTTTGTGTGCAAGTTTCTTGTACTGAAATTAATTTCATCGTAGTATTTACGATTTAAAATGTTCCACAATGTCAAAATGTTTCTTCTTCAATATATAGTTATTCAATTTAGTAATTCTCTGAATTTAAGAAGAAAGAAAATTAATTAATTGATTAATTAAACTGATATAAAATTAATAAAATATACATGTCTATTGGTAAATGAATTATAATCGGCGGAAGTAATGTTGGTGAATATGCTTCGCGAATACTTACTAGCCTTAGACGACTAGTATATATTTTAGATTCAAAAGTGTTCAAATAGTTGAGCGTTCGCATTTTTAAAGATTGTTCAGATAGAATTGATTAATGATTTGATGGATTTGAGAAAATAAAAAAATGTCATCAGCATGAATTTGGTATGATAATTCATGGCGAGCACTCTTCTTGTTACTATATATAATAAATTAAAATTTTTTGTGTATATGTAAAATTAATCTTTATTATGCGTGTTAATTATTATAGAAAATATTTTATTATATTTATTTTAGAATTAGAATTAATATCATAACTTTTTTTTTTTTTTTTTCATTTGATACATTTTTTTATCTTATGCCAAATGTAATCGAATGTATTATGAACTTTTCAAATTAATCCCACGAAACTTTGTATATCGAACATAAATAAATACTGTTTATTGAAGTAATAGGAAATGAATTATCAATTATTATATCATACAAAAATTTATTTTCATTGTACAATTGGAATTCAATATGCAACACTATATTTTTAATAAGTTTTGTCGTCGATAAAATTAAAAAATTTATCCAAAACTGCACAAAAGTCAGTATTCTCTGATAGAATTTTGAGTTATATTGAATTAATTATATTTAATTTTATCAACTAGTAACATGCTGTGCTTTGTGTTGAAATCTATATAATTTGTACGGAATACAATTGTTCGTTAGTATATAAATCTATATACAGAAAAATTTACGCAGTAACTTAGCAGGTCATGTGTATATGGACGGAAAATTTTGCTGCATCTAAATGATCTATCACATGATCATAGCAACACAAAATGTTTATTTCATTAATTAATATTCTATGTATTAGTACAAAAATATTCATAGTAAACTAATCTACAATAATCAGCGAGGAATTCAATCAATAAAAAATAATTTTCATTGTCCGATGAAAAAAAAAATAAGAAAAAAAAAATGAGCTTTTGCTCTTATAAAATATTAAAAATCATTCTTCTTCATTAAAATTCTTGAATTTCCATTGCTAATTTTTTTTACAATTTAAATCATGATAATTGATTTGATATTGAATATCATAGCTGCACCTGCCATAAGAATATTTTTTTTTCTTCAATATATATAAACTACAATTTATTGCTTAGATTTTAAAAATATAAGAACACTTCGGCCTAACCAATTCCATCATATGAAATGGCATTGTTGGTAGAGGTAATGATTTTTGTATTCAACAAGAATGACGTGTGTTATCTATAGCAAATTATCATGTTTTATAAAAAATATTTGGAATTATTTTTGCTATCCTACTAAAATGTTAAAATAATTTTATATAAAATTCAATCGAGTTGTCATAATTAATACTAAAATAATAATCCCAGTATCTAAAATTTTATAGCTAGCTTTGCTTCTGAACATTTCCGGATCACCCATTTGGAATCTGCGCGCTGGACTGGACATTCGACCATCGCCACCTTTACTGTAGGCTAAAACTCGAAGATTATATGTCTTACCTGGGCTCAAATTCGTAACGTAAGCCTCCAGCTTTGAACCAACAGGTACTACTGTATCATTAGCTGTCGACATATCTTGATCAATTTCCCAAACTCGTATTTTATAGCCATCAAGTGGTTCTTCATACAAACTTGGTTGAACATAACGCCAAACAACGCGCACTGTTGAAGGATTTTTCTCATAAATAAATACAGAACTCGGTGGATTTTGTGGTGCTTTACGATATGTTCTTTCAAGACGTCGTTCACTCTCCGGACCAGCACCAGCTGAATTATACGCCATTACTTTAACCCAATATTCAGTATCCGGTTGTAAACCAACAATAAGTGACCATGGTCGTCTAGTACGAGATAAATAAAATATAGCATCTTCCTCTTTGTCTTGACGTCGCCAATATTTAAGTCTGTATCCAATCAATTTTCCACGAATGACTTCGCGAGTTTCTTCCAATGGCTCCCAAGTTACATTTAATGCTGTGCTGTTGTAACTGAATGCATTTATTTGTTCAGGTTGATTTAGCGGCATATCTTCAGCGCTATATATCGTTGCAATATTTGATATTGGACCTTCACCAGCTTCATTAAAAGGTTGCACTTGTACTTCATATTGGGTGTAATAAAATTCCGGTGATATTCCCACAGTATACTTTCC
This sequence comes from Microctonus aethiopoides, assembly GCA_030347275.1. Taxonomy (NCBI): domain Eukaryota; kingdom Metazoa; phylum Arthropoda; class Insecta; order Hymenoptera; family Braconidae; genus Microctonus; species Microctonus aethiopoides. The sequence continues at coordinate 3,459,294 of JAQQBS010000004.1, forward strand.
AATATTCCCATAACTTTGCAAAGAGCGTGATTGGAATTCCGTTTCATGGCCTTTACGTCTCCAATAAATTTTATAATATACTCCACGACCATTTTGATACGCAGGCGGTAAAGGATCCCATGTAATTGTCAATTCACCTTGTTTACCATAACCACCACCGACATTAGTTGGTGCACGTGTAGGTTTAGCAGGTGGTGTACTGTATTTTGGCGATGGTGCTGATGGCGGACCATAACCCAATTCATTAGCAGCACTTACACGGAATTCATAAGTCGTAAATGGATTCAATACACCCTCAAGATTAGCTTGCTTGCGTGAATTGTAACGATTTATTTCAGTTGCAGTGATATTTTGCGTCAGATTAAACCATTGATTGCTAAATGCTGTTCTTGCGCTGACTGTGTACATGATGATTGGTTTACCATTGAATGCACCGTCTGTCCATTCTAATATTGCTGATAGTTTATCAATACGCTCAACTTGAACGCCACCAGGTGGTCCAGGTGGTCCATTTACTAACAATGTTGATTTACTTACAACAGTTCCCACTGCACTTTTTATTATGCATTCGTAATCACCAGCATCGGAAAGTGTAATGTTTATAATATCAAATGTACCACCGTAAATTCTCCATCGAGGATTATCTATCAAATCTTTGTCTCTTATTAAAATACCATTATGTGACCACATGTATGCCACATCCAGCATTGAATCCGTATCAGCTTGACACCGCAATGTTTGATTATTCATTACTTCTGTGGTAATTCGTGGCGGTAATTGTTCAATAAAATTAGGACCACCTTGAATAACCAAATAAATAATGTAAATTAATATTACTATTCTGATGTCTCTGTGATTATTTATAACAATTTTACTCACGTAATACAAGTAGTCGTCCCCGTGTTTCATCATTTCCATATGTATTCGTGGCCACACATACATATGTTCCCTCGTCGTCACGAGACACTGGACTTATTACTAAATTTCCATTTTCATGTATATGTCTTCTACCACCAGAGCCAAGTACATTTCCATCTTTTTTCCAAACAAATGTTGGTCTGGGTGCAGCTTCAGGATTACAAGTTAGAGTGACATTACCACGATCCGCAGCGTAAGTTTCAGGTTCCATTGGGTGTTTTTTGAATGATGGCTTCATAGCTGAAAAAACATAGATGTGATTTTATGAATTATAAATTATTTAAAATAAGAATAAAAAATTTATAGATGATAACCAACATAATACTCGAAGTTGCGCTGATGAATATCTTGTTTTAAGTTGATTTTTAGCACGGCATTGATACATTCCTTCGTCATATTCACGGTCCAAATGTTTTATTTTCAAAACATTGTCTTGGATAATATAGCGATCACGATTTTCTAAAGGTAATGTTTGCATTTCCAACAATTCGCCATTTTTAAACCAATTATATGTTACATCTGGTATACCAAACGCTTCGCATGTCCACGTCAAATCACCACGATTATCCATATGTTTATCCTCCAATGGGATTGTGAAATTTGGCTCCGCTTGTATTGACATATAAACAGAATTTTCGATTGAAAATCTGTCATTATACGCTCGGCATGTGTATTCACCTTGATCCTCAACTCGGACATTACGAATAGTCAACACTCGATTATAACTTGAGAGAATAGCGTTACGAGGCAATTGAGTATCTTTACGTTTCCAAGCATATGATGGTACTGGATAGCCAAATGCAACACATTCTAATCGAACGTCTCTACCAACAATAGGAGCTTCAGGAAATATTTTTGGAAAATTATTCGGGAATTTTAACTGTTGAAACGACGCATATGGATCGACTTTTAATTGGAAAAATGGACCATTACGTCCAGTGTCTGAAGTAACACTTTGAACATTGCAAGAATAATTTCCAGCGTCAATAGGCTCTAATGCAGAGAAATATAATGAACCATCGTTTGAAACAAATACACGTTTGTCTTCCTCAACAAAATTTGGAAAATAATCACGTGCCCAATAAAATTTAACACTCGGAAAATTCAGAGGTGGATCGCAATACATTACTTTTCCAAAATTTTGTTCGCCCTTCTCCTGTGATCGTTTCAAATTAAATTCCAATATAAATCCAAATGTCAATTCAACATTCTCAGATATAATTGTACCAAACTCATTGCTCGCTTTGCAATGATAAAAACCACGATCATCAGCCTAAAATTAAAATATAGTAAATTAAGAAAATTAAATTATTCTATAAAATGAAATAATATATAGAAAAATAAAGTCAAAGTCTACCTCTTCTGGTTTAAAAATTATTAAATTACCACCGCTAGTAGTGTATCTGGTATTTATCAATGGATCAATTTTTGTCGCCATTAATCTACCATTATCATAAGTTTCAATAAACCATTCATAAGTTGGCGTTGGAAATCCACCAGCGAGACAACTCAATGTAATTTCATTAATAATATTTCGTTTAGACACATCAAAAACTTTACTTTCTGGTTGTCGAATAAAATATGGTCCTCTAGGTACACGAAGAGGATTATCAACTTCAATTCCATATTGATAATCACGATCGTCCTCAACAGAAACATGTAAATCATGAACAGCAGCCTCACAAATATATAAAAGTTCTTCGTTTCCAGTAACTTTTTCAAGTCCCCATCTCTTTAAACTATCGCTATACGCATAAGCCAAATAATCACGATTTGTAATACCATCATTTGGTTCAGGTAAAAATGCAATTTCCATATTTATTAATTGACTTCCATCAACTTCATTAGACCAATATCCAGCTAAATGCCTTATGCCAGTGTACCATCTTCGATGCTGTGGATCTTGCCATAATAAATGATACAAAATAAATGTATGCTCATCACCAGTATTTATAGATACAAGATCACTTTGATAAGCCTGACATACAGTCCTAGCTTCATCGCGTCGTTTCAATGGACTTTTAATAAATCGGTAACACGACTCTTGAAATTTAATCCAATGTTTAGGACATTGATACTGTATATCACCGTAATATACAAGATTTTGACCAGCACTCACGCTCAATGATGCGAGCAAGCAAGTTGCCAGTAAATATATAAATCCCATCATGTTTATTTATCCTGAAATAATGATAAATTTTTTTAATAAAAATTACAAATGGTAAATTATCTTCAATAATTTTATTTTTTTACGTGTTCTGTTTCATTAAATATTAAATACTTGAGGTGTTACTCATCAAACACTCATAGCAATTAAGTAGAAGGGAACAAGGAAGGGGACAGGGAGTGGCAGTCATCGGTAAAAATAATAATTTCATTTAATAATCATATAATAATTATTAATATTCAATGATATGAGCAATTTAAAATTATATTACTTATTTATTGATTAATTACTTACAATTTGTGTAATTAATAATCCATGTTGTATCATAAAATACAACCACAAACAGTAGTAAACATTACAAACTACACCCACTTATGACTGTAGTTACTGCAATACTATTTCTTCTCTTTCACTCGTCCACAAATAGTATTTTATTAGAATAATTATACATGGCGCTAGCATCGTTCTGTTGCCAACAATGGATAAAGAATTCTACACGTCAGTAATTTTCCGACTGTTGATGCACCTCCTGGTAAATATTGAAAAATGATTTTTCATATCAAAAGAAATGAAAATCATGTAAAAAACTAATCATCACCACATTATAAAGTATTTATCATTATTAATTAATATAAAAACAATCTGTTATTCTGCTTAGAAATATTATTTAGTTGTAAAAAAAAGTTTTTTAAAAAAAAATATGCAAAGGAGAGTGGCGCCACTAACGTTTGAAAAGTACAATAAAGGCACGCATAAATCTACTGCGCATTGGCGCATGCGCAATGATATTTATCGTGGGAAGGTGGCGCTTGTTATGGCGGCGGAAACACGCGCGCACGCTGCTTGCCGAAGCTTAGAATTGAAGCCTTGTATCTGGCTTTGCCTCCGCCTCCGCTCCACCGCCTTCGCCACCATCGCAACAGCGATCGCGCTCCTCTGCCGCCGTTCGAGGGACGTGGGTAAGTACCCTCACTCCATGCTCCAATCAGTCTGCACTCGCATGTCCACGAGGTAGCTCACCGGGCTAGCGGCTTCCTCTAGCACCCACACTGTGTAACCCTCTCCTGTTCATCTGACTATCTCAGTTCGTTTTTCGCACTGAGTAACGACGGGATGACAGCTGATAATTGTCTAGGGTACCGACAGTGTATACGCCGGGGTTGAGGTTAGGTTGCGATTACTAGAGGCGGGCTTATGGCGAATTGTTTAAATTTCAAATTGTCAATACGCGATTATTATTGTTTATTATCGTTAGTAATTAAATTATTTGTTGATAATTCAGTTGTTAATAACGTGAAATAATATCATGTATAGCGAATAAATATTATATTGTGTTGATTGTGCCGGGTTTACGTGCGTGGAGTGTCTCGCGTGACAGCTGAAAGAGGTTAGGTCGGTTATAACTGCAAGCGCGCGATTTTCAAATTGGAAAAACAAATAAAAAGTGATTTTTATAATTAATAGATTTAGTTTATAATAGTACTTGGGTCATTTTTTTTATTGACATCCTGTCGAAAGTAATGGAAAATGTCGCATTTATGGATCAAATTTATTAGTTTCGTTAATGATGATATGAAATTATAGATACAAATAGAAAATAAAGAAAAATAAAAAATAATTCTATTAACGTAAGAAGAATTGACAACTACGTGGCAACATATCATCCAATCATGTGGAAAGACAGCGGACCTACTGTAACTATTACTACTTTAATTATTTATTGCCATCAATACGTATATATAAATGCATCTTCAATTAAAGTAAATGGTATAACGCGTTAATTAATTGTGTTGACGTTAATCAGTTACGATATGTTATTATTAGAATTTATAAAACGATAAATTGTGTGGTAAAGAATTGAAAGTTAGTTTATGGGGGAATTTTGACGATCGATTAAACGGTGATGATTGATGAGCGTATATGCAAGAACCGAAACAATTTGTCGACCAATTCGACAATTATGCCAAACCACTGTGGGCACACTTGGCGACGGATGTAATATAAAACCAATTCGATTTTGATTTCGGCTTAATACATTGCACGCCGATCGTGCCACCATACGGTTGTTGTGACCATTGCGGTTACGAGTTTGTCCACGCAATTTGGTTTTGCGTGGCTGGTTAATGCCAAATACGATCGATTGTTCATATTTTGTTTTACTCCCGCATCGGCTGATTAATAATAATACTCGGTTTATTTTTTTTTTTCCAATAATTTTTCAATACGATTTGTAACAATTAATATATATTATTTTTTCTTTATGATCAATAATTCCTTTACCATCAAATTTTTTATATTAAATTTTTAATTTGGAATTTGATTATGAATTAGTAGAGATAAATAGATTTTAAAAAATTCGTCGGTTTGTTTTAGATGGATAATTCGTCATACGTACCGAATCATCTGACACCACAATCACTGGTTGTATTTTCACAGGGGGCCGGGGCTCTCCCCGATGCCTTACGTTTGCAGCGGCCCTTCAATCCACAAGTTAGTCTCCTTTCCTTCCCGTGCTTTCATTACAATAATCGTAGTTCAATGATGCGTAGAGCAATAACTGTAATACCTAGTGCAATTACTAAATATTAACAAAGACGTATTTAATAAGCCAGTAGTAGTAACTTTAAAAAAAATATGACACAATTTGTAAATAGTTAAAATTGATTGCAGCAATAAATATGCGTAGTATTTTTTATTTTTATAGTAAAAACAAATTGAAATCTTCATTGCTTCGATTGCAATAAAAATTGCTTCATACTTTAATACCGCATGGCTATATGAGTTTTATCCCTGCATGATAAAAATCAATGTGAAAAAAAATATCTATATTTTAAAATAAAATTTAATTCATTACATTGATAAATATATTATTAAAATAAATTTGTTTGTTTTTTATGAGATTTACCTTCGCATGTTGCATCAGAATTATCATTCATACAATATAAAAAAAAAGGGGGAAAATGAAAAAATTGATAATTAAAATGAATTTTTTTTTCTTCTTTAAATAAAGGTAACAGACTCGAAAGAACTTCAAGTTCCATTCAGTACAGCGGCATCATTGGGATACGGACTGCATCATATGCTTCATTTGCCACATCAATTTCTTCATCCACTTGATCCACGTCTGCCATTCGGTGCATTTAGACCATTAGGTCCGTCAGCATTCGCACCACCGAGCAAGTGCCTCAAGGTGGAGACCGGTAGTGCAAGCGTGTCATCGGGTTTAGCGAGCATTGGATCGTTATCAAACATGTCAAATATGTTTTCACCTTCATTACCGTCGTCCGGTGGTGTTAGTGGCGGTTTACCAGGTGGACCTGGTGGTGGCCAAGATGCTGCACCACAAAGTCCTGCAGGTTCAACGAGTCGTTCGCCACTTGGCAACGCACCAGGATCAACAAATGCATCGAATCGTGGACCAAGTCCCGATGACGAGGATCGTGATGCTAATGCAACACCAGGATCAGAGAACACTGAACGCTCCACGCCTGAGGAAGGACGGCCATACAGACGTAAGTGATGAAAAATGAAACTTAAAAAAAAAAAAATACACACTATACCACAATATAAATTAAGAGCGAAAAAAAAATATGATGAAAAAAAAATTATTTTCTTACTGGTTGTATTCGGGTAAATATCCTCACTGCACCTTAATTGCCAGATGATGGAACCATTCATTTCACCCTCACCTTTGTGGCGCGCGACCGTTTTTTTTTTATTTATTTTGTCGACTTTGCCTTCTCGCTTTGTTCGCGGTTTGCGAATCATCAGCATCCGTTTATTTTATTATTTTTTTCCTCCGTCGTGTTCACTAATTTTTTTTTCCATCCGAAAAATTCGCAGAACTATAGTATACGCGGTCAAACTAATTTACGTTTGATTACTTCTTTCACCTGCCTTTGACCACAATGAAATGTTTACTGACATTATGAAAAACAATGACTAATGTATATGTACATTAATTGTCAACTGGATTATGAATATTCGCATTAGTATTTAGAACTATGAATATTGGCAATAAGGATATATACATAAATATTTTGAACGATGAGTATATACTACTATCAATTTTTATCTTTGTATGTATAAATATATATACACAAAAGAGTAACGATATAGCTCGCAATATTTCAAGCTTGGTGGTATAACGGACGTAATATGATGTCGAAATGAAACGTTGAGCGAACTAGTCGATACCTCTGCGGCCAACGAATCTGTGGGGGGGTCAGTCCACTCATACATTCGCACATGTTTAAACATACATGCATCCAAACGCAGTGATTGGACATAACGTGGATGATTGTGGAAATACAGATATGTTTGTTATGGAATTGATAACACGAATAAATCCGTATATTATAGCATATATACTTCTCTCAATGTTACCGGATAGTTTTCACGTGTGTGGAAAACTGACAATACATTCGGATAGCCATTTCATATCATGTGGCATTTACTGTTGATTTTAAAATATTTCAAAGATTTTTATATATGGAAACAAATTTTCCCTAGTCAGATATTATTTCTATATTATTTTATTGACTGTATAAATTAAGTGATTAAAGATATTTATAAATGCATATATGAAGGGTGAATAGGTTGAATATATACCAACTGTCAGTCAACTGATATTTTGAAGATATCATGTTATACATCCAAATTCGTGCAAGTGATGTGCATTCAGTTTGATTCAATTTCATTCACTATATATACACACCTCTCTATAACGTTTACATATAGGTATATATCATGTGCATCCCTTATACAGAATACCATCCGTAGAATTAAAAAAATAGACACACTGTCGAATATGATTTTAAAAATAATAGGAAAAATTGCTTGGATAGAGATAATTAGTTGAAAGTCAGAGAAAAATATTTTTTTCTCTTCAGCACTTTTCAATTTTAATTGGTATTTTTTTTTTTTTTTACATATAATAAAAGCATGCTGCTCGTTATACACGTCATGTCTTTTTTCCTGAAATTTAATTGAAGTCCAATGTGGCGCGAGAAGAAAAAAAATTTTTTGATATAAAAATTTCTTGTTGTGGAGATTGAATATGAATATTAAAAAACTAACAAAAAAAAAATATTGAAAGAGGAAAAATAATTATTAGACGATAATATATATATATATATATATATATATATATATATATATATATATATATACATATATATAATATATACATATGTATATACACAGAGGCGTATGTGGAATGTGATTATCAATTAATTTCATAGGACACATAAATGGTTGAATGGTGGACGCCCGTCGGAATATTCTCGCTCTAAGAATACAAATGAGGCTAAGTGCTTTTCTACTGCATGACAGATACGTACAACACCAACACACCAATACTATTGCTATCGCACCACTCGCACGCGGTACGTTTCTGCCACACGTTTTAGATATACACGCGTACGTGCGGTTGAGCATCAATTCCCCATTCTCCTGACTTTGCATCGTGGCTCATTTCCCACTTCTCTTCTCCCTTTTCCATCATCTAAATACACATGTATAATATTGATTCGTTGATTGTCAAATTACCTGACTAATCACTATAAATACTCATATATCTTTATATTTATTTATTCTTATATATATCAACATTCCATATAATTCTCCGCATTAAATAAATATATCAGAGATACGATACATTTGATCATATTTTTTTAAGTTTATATAAAAATTCATTTTATATTTCAATTTAATAATTTTTTTCATTTATTTCCTTCCGTTCTTTATTTAATATTTTATTTTATGATTTATAATTTCTGTTTTTCACTCTTTTTACTATATATGTATATATATATACATGCATATGTATATGCATCTACATCATGTATACGTAACGCGAGACTCATTATGTGCGCGTTAACGAACCACACCGCCGTTCGAATTACCTGCAGCTATATCTCAAACGAAACGAAATTATTGAATTACACACGCGCAACGTATCTATATATTTTCTCCCTTTTAATATAATTTACATACACATTCCCCGCTATTATATTTTGAAAAATTTTTCAAATATTTCGTTGATTCATTCATAATAAATATACATAATGATTTGACGAAAAAATAATTTTTTTTCTTCACCCTCTAGATTTATTACATTTAATCCATCAATAATATTGTGCTTGAATTGATATAATATTAAAACTCAACATATTTTCTCATCGCGCAAGTTGAAAAACAAGTTCGCGTCGCGTCTCCACCTCCCGCACTATACATATATACTCAAGAAGGTAAATATGATGCGGTAAGAACCAAGACATCTATATACATATATATTGAGAGATTACACCGGGGCGGAGCAGCCGCGCTGGCGCGGTGCATCAATGAACATAGTGAAGATGTTTACCACCACGCGCGCGAGTTTGAACCTGCTGCGGCCGCCCATTGTGAATAAACTTTGCATCATCTTCCACCTATCTAAATTCTCTGGCCATTTATACAACAATACGACGGATACATACATAAGTCCAACCAAAATATAACTATATACATATGAATATAGATATAAATAAATGTTTGTTGTCGCATAAGCGTGTATCAATTGCTATCGACACTTTTTACACTTCCCTTCCTCTGTGCATCACTTATATATATATACCGTGATGAAGGCGAGAGGGAAAGAGGAAAAAAGAGTGGTAGCAAGAGGAAATGAAGGAGGGAATTTAGTGGGAGAATACTCAACTGACTAGAAATAGAAGCTCCGCCTCCTAGAAACTCAGATTATATATATTTTACCAGCAACACCCCCAAGAAGTAGTAGGTGGTTGGTCGCTCTCTTCGTTTACCTCTTCCACTTTCATTCGTATTTATATGTATATATATATATATAAATATCTATCCACTTTATCCTTCTCGTTACGGATATCACACCCCCTTCACTGAAATAGCTATATGGTTCAAGTAGCTCAGTCTGGGGCGTGGTAAGGGTGGAATTTTTTTCTATTTTTTGTTTTCTTTCTCTCACTATTTCTCTACACTTTTCTCTTAAATTGTTTATATTATATACATCGTCTCATGGTCGATATATACCCGGAATATATTTATTTATATCTATATTTATCCACATTACTTTGTCTATAGACATAAAGTAACAAATTTATTTAATTGAAAGAATTTTTTTTTTTTTTTTTATGTGAATTCTCCTGATGTATTTATTGTACCTAAGCGATATGTCGAGCATATGTATACACATTGTATATATTATATACATATATGTATATATATATATTTTATTTTATAGTAAACTGCTCGACGGTGTGGACGGCTTGACTCGTGACAGAAATTACTAAATGGTCATGCGGTAAAGGGTGAGGTGAGGGTGAGCAAATGCGCGACCGAGCAACCGTACATACAGATACATATATAGATATGGGGTAAAATGGGAAATACGCAGTTGGAGTAAGCGAACATGGAATGGGCGATCGTGAAGAGAACGAGCGTAAACTACGCGGTGAAGAGGAAGAGAATGAGTGCAGTATAAGAGACAGACAGAGAGCTCTGTATATAGTTTATGTTGAACAATGAGGGGAAACGAGAGAGTTGAAGCGAGACAAAAGATATATATATTTGAGGTGGAGGCAAGTGGAGGTGTGCGCTTCTCGCGCGCATATTAATCTCTTCAACCACACATCAGCTTCCATCGCCTCGCTTAAATCTCGTTCGTATATACGCACTTGCACTACATTTCTCCTCTTCTCTCTCGTCTGTCTCACTATATGTATGTGCAGCAAATTGGCAAATCGGCCAAGCCGTTCGCGACCAAATGCCCGTATATATGTTGCGATTGTCACGAGAGGAACGCGTGCTCGCATATTGAGAGAGCTAAAGTTCTGTTCTCTATCCTTTCTATCTCGCTTTATCCCTTTCTCTATATACTCTCGCTTCTTCTTCCTGATGTTCGTCGTGCGTCGAATAACATCGTGACCATCATTCCATCTATATATAGACGATTACCTTGCAATATTAATTCCTGATGAATTGTCAATTTGCAAACTACTAATCGAAATATGTTTATAATTATTCAACGTTAATTTTCTTTTTTTATTTTTTTTTTTTTTTATTTTAATCGGCATAATGAATGACAAATTATTATAATATAGTATGTATGGTTTATGGAGTTGAAAAGGAGGATACGCGGTGAAGTGATAAAGAGAAAGAGAGGCAGGTATAGATATGTACATACATACGACGAGAGAAGGTACCAAAAGCAATGGACAGAAATCACGCGTGCGGTTTTGTGGCTAACATTTCTAACCGCTGAATACTAAAGTTCGAATTGAACTGTCACCATCAGCTGATGTGGCGCGTGACCGCGCGCAAGAGCAACGTGCCAACGTTCGTTCATAATAACTGCGGTTATAGTGAGGAAATTCTCTAAATGCCCCGTGTTTCGCGGTGGCATTTTCCCGCCTCGTTACGCTATACGCGAGAATTGAACAATATATATTATTAATATATATGTAGTATATGTGTATATGATTTTATCTATGCGATTATTCAAATCAATAGTTATATTCTAAATTATCCCTTTAGCAACGAGATAAATTTAATACATTAATATATATATCGAAGATAAAAAAAAATGTATACGTGGTTGTCACGAAAATATTTATGCTGATATTATATCAGGTATTATTGGAGGATCAAACAAGGATTGCCAAATTGTGTGTATATTTATCGGCCACTCTCTCTCTGTCTTGCTGTTTCGTCCCTCCCTATTGCTTTGTCAACGATAATACATATGTTCAAGGGTGTGATACTACTACTACTGGTGGAGGGTTAAGAACGCGTAGAAACACTCGGGATATATATTTATTTATATAGACGGAAGTACTAATTCCAATTTTCGTAAATGGTTGGGTTTTGTGGCGATGAAATAGCTATAAGAAGAAGAAAAAAAAGTAAAAATAAATACAGCCGTATGACAATTGTCTGAGTTTATTGGTAATGTTGATCGGAAGTGACATTATACCAAATTGGTAATATTTCGTAGCTCAATGTGACAATAATTCGTTGGTAATCCGCTAGAGGTATTATATAAGTTCAAATGGTGATGGGCGTTCTTTTATCCCGCCCGTCGTTACACCCGGGCTATTTACAAAAGAACAAACGCAACACTTCCTCTTTTTGTCTCACTTTTATTCAATGTTAAACCCCGCTTTTCTCTTTCTTTATCACTCTATCACTTTTACAAAGTTGCGTCTTAAGCCGCGTGAAGTAAGACATTTCAACCTTTAGCCCTTTCGTGCGACAGCTCAAGGGATATTTACGAGTTCGTCTTGTTCGCCCTCTTGTATTCTCTCTTTCTCCTCATAGTATTTCAGTAGAGTGAAAAATGGCTCTGTCGACAATTAACTGAAATCACAGAGAGACCGAGAACGCGTTTATCATTGTCTTTTTGGAGTGAAAAATTCGCTCCTAATGACAAGTCCTAGTACCTAAGTATTAAATAATTATTTCATAAAAGTGTATAATTTTTATTACTTATTTTATTTCAATGAAAAAAAAAAAAAAAAAACATTCAAACGAGTCATGTTCGGAAATTGCCCTGATTTTATCAGTGTGACCGCACCATCACACGAGTTTTTCTTTGCACGATTCGTGTCTCATCGTCCGTTAATCTCGACCGAAAGTCTCTCTTTGACGTTCGTCGTGCTAATCCAATTAAGCAATTAGTTCTTTTTTTTTTTTTATTTTTTTTAATTTTGTCGCTGGTGTTTCATTCGCTCACGCCCATCGTGAACTGGTCATGAGCCAACGGAAAAATAAATTTACTCAAAACGTCCCGACGGGATTAAATCGTTGATTAGAGTTTTTTCTTTTTTTTTTTCTTTCTTTCTGTTGTTTATTTTTATATATTTTTTATTTTGTTTCGTCGTATTTTTTTCTCTCGTTCTTGTCTCACGCTCGCTCGTTTCAAATCGATAAATTACCAGAGTTGGCTCTACATCAGTGTCACAGTGTCTCTTTGTGTTTCCACAAATTATTTCGACTTTGGCTTCGCGTATATATTTTTTTCTAAACGGATTTATATAGATCCTTTGCGCGCGTTCTCGTACGATTTAACTCTCCGTTAACATTTTAAAGGCTCTCTCGTAAAATTGTCGCACGGAATGTATACAGTCACTGTGGCATTTTTTTTTAAACACTCGCCCCCATACCAATATAAGCTTTATAGTTTTTTTTCCCCATATTTTTTTTTACATTTTACTGATCCACCGCATCTCTTTCTCTCTTTTGTTACCTCTATACCCCTTCACGTATTTGTTTTTATTTTTTACTTTGTTTTCTCACATTTGACAATTATTCGGTAATTTATCAACGGCGTCCGCATACAATGGAGCAGCGTGAAACTGCCGGTGCAAGTGAGAGAGCGCATCCCGTTGAGTTGTTGGAGTCTCTTTATTCACGCGCGAAAAAGGCTCTCATGTGCAAACAGGGTGTACCATAAAATAAATTATCAAAAATAATTTCACTTAAATAAAAATTCCTGCTATTCGTCAATAATTATTTACATTATATACAAAACCAAAAAATTCACATTATCCATAAAGTGATTGAAAAATTATTTTTTTAAATCGACAAAAAATAAAAAAATAATAAAATTCACATTGATATTTTAAATGTCGAAAACGAGCGTATCACCCGGTAGGCAAAACAAGATTTTCGAGTCAAACGAGCGAGTGGTCAAGATTGTGTATATATATATACATATATATGTATATGTATTATATAGGCAGAGAAAAGGAATAAAGCGAGGGAGGGCGAAACGCAAAAACAAAAGTATCTCATTGTGTGTTAATACTACTACGATGCGGCTGCCGCTTGTCGAACGCAATCCGCTGCCGCTTGACCGTCTTTTCCTTGGCACTCACCGCGAAACCGAGAGTGGTTGCGGGCACGAAGGAGTATAGAAGGGTCGAAACGATATACACCAATCTTGTTTTCTCTCTTACCACATAACATAGATATACATATACATCATACGCAGATATAAATACCTTATCATTGGTCTTATACTAAGCTCGCTTTATTCTGCCACATGTGCCACATTTGCCCTTCAAGCAAAATAAGTCCTATACGGCATATTTTTATCGGTATATACAATTCTATGAAGGTAAATCGGTGCCTATTTGTATATATACTAACCATGAGAAAAGCTGCCGATAATATTCTAAATTACGGGAAAATTTCAACGTCAATTTCCAACAGCTTAGGATCACAATAAGTGGGAAAAAGCGAGCAGAAGCGAGATAAAATTCGAGCATTTACTCATGGGGATCGCGGTTAGAGCCACACTCGGGCCACATATTGGATCATATCGTATCTTCTTACAGCCTATGAATAATGCATCTTGAAATATTCTCCATCTCTCGCATCAACAGTATAGACCGCCCTTCTTGCTTATTCTCTTTTACTCTAGCTTACTCTTTATATTTTGTTCTTTCTCTGCTGTACTATTCAAAATATTTCCTATCGTTCTCGCTTATTCGTGTAATATAAACGGTTTTCTCAAATATCTCACACGCGCTTTTCATTCTTTTTATCTTCTTTGATCAACAATTCTTTCGTTACTCCTCGTTAAATGTAATATATACTCTTAACAAGAGACTTATTTATCCAATTTTTGGGCTTGTTGTAAAATGCCGCAATTAAATGTCTCAATAAATTAGTTCAATTCTACTGGATCAATGTCGGAAAAAAAGAAAAATTTGCATTTGGTATTTTTACGAATAAAAAAGCATTAAATTTGCTGCAAAATTGCGAGATAAATCTTGGATTACGTTTAAGATATATATATACATATTGAGAATGTGAAACCCTCGTTTTTATACCCTCGCACACTTTCATCGTTCGCTCTCGTCTTGTCTAACATGAGTCGTAAAAAATTGTCGTGTCAAGGGGTGGGATGATATGAAGTATAGGAAAATATATATAGGGATATACAAGCGATATCAGTTGGGAAAAGGTCATTCGTGTGCGAATAGAAAACTAAAGAAAAAAAAAATACCGCTGTGAATCGTGCAAGTAGCTTGAGTGAAAGCGGTTTCTCAAATTAATTACAGGGGAAAAGAAATCCGAGAGCTTCTCGTGCCTCGCTGGACCACTACTCGTATAAGAGTAAAATCTAGGGGATGAGACTATAACCCCCTTGGCATTCCGTTAAGTATTCAACAGACGGGAAGACTCGTTAGTCAAGTAGGGAAAGAAGGATACGATGAGCAAGTAGGAAAATAAAAAGAGGAGAGAAGCGTAAAAAAATCTCTACCGAAAAATTCTTTGGTGTTCAGTACTATATCCTATATAAGGGATATATGCGAGAGATTTAAGTAGTCTGCTTGGGTTCTATGCTTCTTTCGTTTCACTTCGCTCTGAAAAAAAAAAAGAAAAAAAAATGAAAGGGGAAAGGAAAGAGATCCACACGTTTTTTCAAACATATTTATGATGCTTCCCTTTTTTTTTTTTATCCAATTCGAATTCAATTCCAATTCGAATCATATTATTCAAATGTTTCAAATAAAAATATCTGTCGTTTAGTAAATATATAATGTTTTTTACTCACCGTCCGATTTATTTCTATTTCTCCATATACAAACAATTAATTCTAAATGAACTATCTACACATAAAAAAAATATAATATTGATAGATATAAATTTAAATTTTACAAATCTCTATAATTTTTTTTTATTTATTTATTTATTTTTTTAAATATTTGGAAAAGGGGCAACTTGTTCACCCAGCTTATCGTACGGATCCCACGTATAACGAAAGCCAGGTTTGTCCTCTCTAGTAATACCAATGTAATCCTACGTATAAACGGAGTAAGTCTCGATGACTGGTTGGATATCACGAGTAAAGCTCCCGCAACACTGCATCCCCTTTACTTTCTCTCTTGTTCTATTTCTCAATTTCTCTCTTTCCCCCATATTCGATGCGTTGTCGTATCCCACAGATTTGTATGAATGCTTTTAAACATATACACTTTTAAAATCAGCTATGTGTCTGTTTTCTATAAATTGCATTGATTTAAAGTATTATTTTAATTACATTAAATTTACGCCATCACAATCTTCGATATTTCTCACGCTCTTCTCGCCCAACTCACAAACAATGGAGAACAATTCATTCCACTATATATTCGCGTGTATTGCATACATTAATGCACATTGTGCAGTAAAATCTTAATCGATTTTATAACGGAATGTTCTTTGGTATGGTGGAAAAGAGTTGAAGAGAGTAAAATTGTTGTGGCGCACGCGGTACAAGTAAATACACAATATATAAAAGCCAAGGAGAGTGTTGTCGCATTATTCCTTTGCATTCCAATCACGACATATACATATATATGTAAATACACATCTGTGTCGGTTTAAGAGACAGTGCTGAGAAAAAAAAAATGAGAATTAGAGAAGCCCACTTGATCGAAAAAACCATTGGCCCGGACGCGAAACCACACTCGACGTTCAAGGATATATACTTTTTAACCAAAGTATATACATATAGTAAATATATATGTATATATGTATATGTATCTACAGGTTTACAATGTAATGACAAAAATAAAGAGAGAGCCAGTGTGTCTAGTTGAGGGTGATTGAAAAAGGGAGCAATATAGAGGGTCCACCGTTACCCGGCTCTGTATGAAATATCAACCACCATGAAATTTGAACAGCCTGAGAAAACATATTGGCACTTGATCACCACAATTTGGTCATCTTTACACACACTTGCACACATGAGTATGTATATATATATCCAAGCCATTAAATGTATGGATATAATGAGAAAGTTCAGCTTACGGTGCACTTTAATGAATTAATCTTTAGAAAAAAAAAATGTATTTACAATTTAATTATTTACTAGTACTCTGGTGTATATACAATTAATATATATTCGTAATTATTATATAAACATATATTGACGAACAACATCAATTATTGACGATGCTATTTATCGATATATTTGATCGTTCCATATAATGTCCCAATTGAAGCAAATAATAGTGCTTCAATATGTATAGTGCTTTACTGTAAAACATATGTGTATTAGCAATCACACCGGGATTGGATAACAAGATCCCACGACGGGTAGTGAAGCATCTAACTCGATGCAACCGAAGCCACTCGTGAACTCGATGAACGGGCCTGATCAATTTCCATATATACGATGTATACAATAATACCTATGTGCGTACATTAAATAACGATGCGTGTGTTCCATGCTTTTAGAGTAACATTTCAAGAATATAATTTTTTTTTTTCAATGTAGATTTAAGAAAAAAAATAAGTAATGCAATAAAAAAAAATAAAAAGTAAATTTAAGATAGAACTATTTGACAAACGTTTACAGTATTTGCCATGAGGGTGTACGTTTCGAATAATACTACCGTAGGGACAAAAAGAATTGCAAGTGACCAAGAGAGAAAAGAATGAACGAGTCTCTCTTGCACTGTGTGCGATGAATAATTCAAGGGTGTTTCTTGATGCACGGTCGGTTAAGCGCGCGCGAATCTTCGACTGCCACCGCATCCGACGGATTCTCTCGTCCTGCTCTCAATCGGTAGAACTCACGACGATTTTTATTTATTTATTTTTTCTTTTTTTTTTCCCTTACAATTTTTTTTATTTCATTTCTTTTTTTTCACCCTGCAGGTCCGATCAAAGCATCTGTGTCTCGTCTGTTTATTTTGTTTCCCTTTTTTATATTTACGTTTTATTTATTTTTATTCTCTGCATGAGATGACCAGACTTCTCTCCTTCCGTGAAGAAGCTCTGCCAAGATTAAGATCGCAAGGATCACGACTGTCAGCTGCCAAGTCCTCGTCGTGTGTCTCGCACACGCTCGCCGCGCTACTATACTCCTCATACTATATACACATACCTAACTCTTTGCGTGCCTTCTAAGGACTGCCGAACGACGAACTTTCACGATTATATATATAAATAAAATCAAGAAAAAATTTTACTTATATGTAGGTACATATGTTTGTATGTAATATATCTGTATCACTGTCGAAAATTTAATTTTTCAAGACTCCTTTAATGTAAAACATACAAATTTATATCCAAATAAAATTGAATAATAATTATAACAAATGATAATTCGTAAAGGGAAGTAACTAAATGTGGACTAGTGCTTTAATATGGGCCAGTAACAATGATATTTAATGATATTTTGTTTAATGCTCAATTTAATAATATATTATAATATTAAAAACATAAGACTGTTACTTAGCATTTTAAAAATGTATGTGTGATTACTTTGACGTCAATAAATGGTTAAATTTTTAGTAGTTTTTTATTTTTGAGGTAAAAACAAAAATGGTAGCCCATATTTGGTTACTCTCCTCTAATTGTCAACAGTAAATTGTTGATGAGATGAATTATAGTCATTGAGTTGTGTGATGGCAATAGCATCTAGGGATATATCCAATACAAAGTCACAGGGGAATTCTAATGTTGTGTGTACAATCCTTATGAATACACATCATATATATGTACATATACATATATATATACTAAAATTTAAAGCGCCTATTGGGAGCGTACGAAGCGTGTTGAGATCAGCGGCAATGTATTCACCGGTAAGGACACCCGGTATGCGCGTCGAGACTCCTTCGTTTCTTCACTTCCCTTTCTCTATATACTGACTATACTCCAACGAGCTACAGTATAAGAGCTGCTCGAGCTGCTCGCATCTTTTGAAGCTCTTTTCACCGCCTAATTGTATCGGGTGTCTTAATCAGCGTGTAAGCTACCGAGGAGTCAAAGGCAACGTGCCGAGTCAGCCTCCTTCCATTCTTTCTCTCTTTTACTTTAACCTTTTACCGTTTCTTCTCTTCATTCCGGCCGATGCTCTGCATCTCAAAGACGCAATTTAAAGAGAGTATGTTAAGCCGACAGCATTACCCCATGAATGCTCGCTCTCCCGTGGAATTTTATCTCACTAAAAAACACGTGCTGTACGTTGTGAAAAAAAAAAAAAATGAAATTATATAAATAAATTGTACATATAATTTTAACGAATATCGATATTTACAATGAAGAATATAAAGGGGAATTGAGTTATTATATTTTAAATACATATGTATATGTTATAGCATCAAAGGGGACACGCGACGACAAGTTGACACACGTGTCAGATGTTGCAGAAAAAAAAAAAAGCAATAAACTCCCATCGATGAATTTAAAGTGAATGATGATAAAACGCACAACGAAAAAATAATAATAATATTTAAATAAATAAAACATGTATATTCCAGTATGATAATTTTTTTTCTCTCGTATACGTGCTCAATACATGGTTCTATTATGACCAATATATACATTCATATATAAATGATTATTAATTGGTTGTATATAGGTATCGAGGAAGTATATTTATTTAAAGTGCTTCGTCGATGCCTGTAATGAGTTTGTGTTGCTACGATGTTGATGATGATGATGATGATGATGACTGATGACGTAAATATATTATATTGTGTGGGTGATTTTTAGTAGGGCCTGTGTTCGGGGGCCGATGCGGCGCGGAAGCGCTCAGTCTGGGCCTGGCCTACAGGTTCGCTCTGCCCCCGGGACTCGCTGCCAAGACCACCCGCTGCCTTGTTTTCGACCAAGGTAGGCCCAGCAGCCATCTTCATTATCGCTATTATAATATCACCTTCCTCGCATTACTCACTCACATTTCGTATTTATATATAACTTTCGCTCGCTTCTAAAATGCACAATTTAAACATAAATGTACTATACAAAACTCCTTTTTATCCATTGCTCATGTGTATGGGTGTGTGTACATTTTTTTTTAATTTGATTTGTTTTTTGTTTATTTATTCCCTTTATTGTTTCTTTCATCCGTAAAAATTCACGATGTTGTATATAGACTATATACGTTCACCGTTTTGGTTATCAATTTTAGTATATTTTTTTTTTATTATTTAAAAGCCCTCGGAATTTGATTTCAACAAATATACATATACAGAAAAATATTTCAATTGATGGTGCAATCCGGTTCGGTCCAGTCGCTTCATTCAATATAGGCATGACAAATACGTGTAGCCAATATCCGGAGTACTTTTGCTCTCTTTCCGTTCAAAACGCACGCTCATATCAGTATTCATTTCCGTGTGCCGTTTGTGTTCTTCTATTATTTTCATTTGGTGCGATAACTTTTTGGATCATGTACATATGTATCGATAGTTAAATATATACATGTATAAAATAAGCTTATATATATTTACAATCCAGTCGAATATATCTCGTGTTATAAATTGATTTAGGTCTATCGGTTTATGTATATACATATATTTGCGCATGTTAAAGAGGGAGAGGAAGAATCCACTTGTCGTTTTCATTTAAATAACATTCTACTAAATATATACATAAATAACACTTTAATATTTTTTCTTCTCTGTAAATTTATTTAATTTTTTTCTTTGGCTTGCAATATACTATAAAGTTTCTCTGTACACACCGACTAATAATACATCTATTATGGAGAAATTATGTTTTACTTGCAATTATTAATCTTTATATATTTTTTTTTTCGACATACACCACATAAGCAAAAGTTGTAAAATTATTGAATCGTTTGACGGAGCAATGATGCGCGATTTCCCCCATGAGTAGATCACATCTTTGACGATATTACGAGGAAATATAACAGCATAATGCTGCTATTAAAGCCCTTGCCACGTTGAGAGTAACAAAATTTTGATTACATGCCGCAAGGAGCATTCTTGTACTCCCTGCAACCAAAAAAAAATCTTAATTTCCTCTTTTTTATATACCCTCCTCCTATTCTCACATTATCTTTTCATTATTATTTTTTTTACGTATTCATTGGCAGCAGCAGCAGCAGCACCATGCGGTGCGTTGTGCGTAAAAATTACTATACTAGGAAAGACACTAACTTTAAACCAAAACTGGTCAGCACTGATGCACATACAGAAGAGTGCTTGGACATTAAAGAGTGTATAGTCGCCATTAAAAATTCTACGTTACGCCAGGGGGTCGTGCGGGCATATATATACACTGATGCGCAGTTTAACCGATGACCGCGTGTCCCATCAAACGACCTGGAGTAAACAGCGATCGAGAACATCAAAAACTACCTTTCATATATTTATTTATTTATATATTTATATACATACATAATTTTTTCTTCATTCTCTTTCCCTTTTATAGTCGGCAACACAAACTTATACCAAAAAAGTCTCGGTGACTTTTATTATAATACCAACAATAATATATATCTTTATGCTTGAGAATATTTAATTACTTTCTTCGCTGGCAATAAATGTTAATTGCAGATGAAGTGGTAATAAGAGAAAGATCTAGATTGTCATGAACGAGTAAAACGCGCGCCAGAGAGAGCCTGATGAGAAGGAGACCAAATGAGAGAGCGGAAGAAAAGGAAAAAGAGACGAAAAAGGGTCGCGTATTCCTTTCGCCTTAATTCTCTGAGTTAAATCCCCTTAATTTCTTCCGTGTTTATATAGCTATATACATTATGCACTTGAGTAACGACGACAAAAATACTCACTTATTTATTGAAATATTATTTATGTTGATAAGTCTTTAATTTTATATTGAAAAAAAAATTAATATAATACTTGATAGATGTTTAATAGAAATACAAAATAACAAACCGGTTTGATATAAGTATATATACATAATGACTTGAACATTGTCTGCCATTCTTCAATGACGCCAATATTTATATATATATATATATATATATATATAGTATATGTATATATTTATACATTGGACTTTTAAACGGGAAATTGCAAAACTCTACAAGACACCAAAGGCAGAAAGAACGGAATTTAATTAAGTAAAATTACTGTCGCAACGGAGGCGACAAGAAGGCGTATTATTCGTTGAGAAAAGAGTAAAGAGAAATGGAGGGGAAATTTCCGCGGCCAAAAGGTATAACGATGCAAAACGTTGGCACTATACACACGAAGAATATAAGAAAGGGCAGAAAGAAGGACACACAAAAGTGGGTGTAGGGTAATGATCTTATCCCTTGATAAAACAAAGTAATAGAAAGTATAAACGAATTCACGCGCATTATACTGCTGTAAGCCTGGAGGTTATTCGTCCTTCTATATACTGATGTCCGTTTATTTTTTTTCTCCTTCTTTTCATTGACATAAGAATTTTATTTTATATACATTATGAAAATCAAAAAGTCTGAAAGAAGATTATATTCTCGCATGCAATCATCCATAACGACCCAATTCTCTAGTCGTTTATGAATAATAATAGGACACATGTATGTATTAAAGTGTCTTATATACATGCATATTATATATAGTGCAAAGTAAAGAAAGGTATCTTTATATTCGCTAGATGATAATATTATACTGAATATATATACAGTGAGTATAACGCGCGCATGTATGATATACATAAGTCGACCAATTTGTCGACAGCTCGTATAACGAAAATGTTACGGTGTAACTCAATCTATATATATGTATATATAGAAAACATACATGTATCCATATGGGGAGAAAACATACATGTATATATATGTATGTACTGTTCACACTGAGCGCAATCCACCTAAAGCCTTCCCGGCTGATAAGCGACCCGATAACATTTGTAGCGTCAACCCTCCATCCTGAGCCCATTCACGATATGTTCCGACAGTTGCGCTGTGCGCGAGCGATGGTTCTAAATTTTCTACGATTTTCTTTAAAATTGGTGGACGGAAAAAAAAAATACTACGTGTAGACAACGACAACCCCGTCCCCTTTCCATTGTATTCTCTTCCATGTACACATGTATAAATATGTGCAGAGGAAAAAGAATGAGAGAGAGATAGCGTTGACGAATTGTTTCGGGTGGTGGCACGGCTGTTTAGAGATTTTCACGGCGATAGTTGATCAGTTTAAACCGCAAACGTTTGCGTATCCCAAACGCTTTCGGGAGATTTGTCCTGATTTAGTTTCCAAATGCGTGTGTGCATATGTGGTTTTATTCTGTTACATATATATTATATGTTTATACACGCATGCGTCTTTTATTTCCCGCGTGGATTAAGGCCATGCCGTTTATTAACATTATCTCTCTTCAACTCGTATTACACATGATATCACGTAATTCTTTACATCAGTTATATATCCATACATATATATTTATTGTTTACAATAAATATATTTAGTTTATTTTTTTCTATTTTTTTTTTTTTCATTATTATCATAAGATTATTTATATTATACACATACTGAGCGCATCGTGATTCACTTTTCATCACGGACACATTTTGTATATCAACATATACGCGCATATGACACTTATATATACACATACAGTTATGAAAGCAATAATGCTTTGGGCCCCCGCGCGCAGTATTTGTTGGCTACACGATTTCGAGGTCTAACCGTGAGATATTATGTGTTGTCGTGTAAACCCACAGTGACAAACGTCCGCGAATTTACACGACTGTAGAGAGTAAGCAAGAGAGAATATAAACATATGAGCATACGACACACGTCTCTATATACATATGTACATTTATATATATATATATATATATATCCACCTACGTGATCGTCGTCGTCGTGGCCGTACAAACGTGGAATAGGATAGAGCGTTACAGGCAATGAGAGAATATATACATATAAACGTGTATGTGTACCATGGCAATATGGAAGATCATATGTCATGCAAGGGTCTCCGCAAAAGCACCCCTTTGCTCATTCTCTTCCATTCCCTCTCACTCTTGTACTCGCTGCTTTGCCACCCTCATTTTGGGCTGACGCTATATAGCACTCGCTTCGCATAAACATTCCCGGTGTGTTGGTCCCGTTTCTCGAGAGATTCAATTCGTACTGCGACTGTATATGTATAATAAAATAAATAAGCCAAATAAAATAAATATTGTAACGGATTTTTTAGCTGTGGATTTGTATATTGTAGATATATCGAGTTAGTAGGTATATTTGTGTTTGTATATTGTACAGTGGGTGGTTGGGTATTATGTGTTGTGGCTGTGAATGCACGCAAAGCGTGTAAATGCGCATGCAACAGAGATGAAGAGAACAAGTGGAGGGTATAATATAGAACAACGTTTCGTCGCTTGTATATGCGCGTTTATTAATCTGACGCTAAAACGATAAAGCAACTGCCCACACGACAGCCACGATACTACTTTATACTTATTATAGTTTCTATACTTTGAATCTACTGTGAAATAATAATAAGAAAAAAAAATTACCTTGTGTTGCTTTTTATTTTTTAAATTTATTTTATTCTTTTTATGCTGAGATTTATGCTGATGATTTTTTAATCTTATTTATTTTCTTTTTTTTTTTTTTTATTTCAATGAATAATTAACACTTCTAAAGTTGACAGCAAATATATAAATGTGCTGGAATATAATTTAATTATATACTATTTATAGTCGATTATTTTTAATTTTTTATATAGTGAGTTAAATTCGTTATTAATTCACCAGGAAATTTTATATTTATTTCTCAATTAATTTATATAGACTGTTAATTTTTTTTTATTTGAATAAATTTCAGTGTAATCACTCGGTGAATCGATCGAGTGTGTATGGCTAGTTGAAGTAGCGAGTCAAGTTTACTGAAAGAGAGGGAGGAATAGATATAGCATGTCCGCGACTCTTTGTCCGACTAACAATATAAGGGGGTGAATTGCGTCGTATAGGGGAAGAGTATATGCCTCGGATTTATTGCGACATTCCAACCTGATAATTCTCCCACTCCTATAACCCCGACCCCCTGTTCTCCTTCTCCCAAAGACCATTTCGACCATATCGTTTGTCATCAACAAAGCAGGACATTTATATATTGTCGCAAACCTGCAAACATAAAAAAAAAAAATATATAGAATGCAAACATAATTTCAAGGGACGTGACCGTTACATATATTACATACATAAACTCTCATTGAGAATTAATTTAATATCATGCATTAGATAAATGTATATTTAAAACCTTTGGTTTTTTATATATTATACACATTTGTTTCCCTGTCACACTTTAGTTCAAACATTCATTTTCATCAATGACAATCAAAGTCAATGTCCAAATGTAAACTCAAGTTCTATCGATACAGTATAACATCATTATGGGCTAACGTTTCAATTGGATAATTTAACTAGGGATTGACAGACAAACATGAAATGTATTTTAGTTACCTCATTGAATCAAAATATATTCATGTGTATAAATTAATGCAATGAATAAATATTTGAAAATGCATTTCGATTAATGTTATTTATTATGAAATATTTCGTAAATATTGTCTCGAATCGAATAGGGAATTTATGATGGCAATTTAAGCGTTGAAGAAAAAAGAAATGAGATCGTAGCTGAGTGTTGGTTTATAGAGAAACAAGCAGGAAATATTGTCGTGATTTACGCGGATATAAATAGCCAGTAACGCTCATGGGCACATGAACAGGGTGTGGTTTGGATGAGGATTTAGGAAAAGAATGAAAGCACGATGAAGGCTACTTTGGAATCTCGTCTGTGTGTTTATATATTTTATATATATATATATAAAAAAATTATGTCGTGTTGTAGTAGGAAGATGCAATATCACCATGTTATGACAGGCCTCATACATTTTAAGGCGAGAGATAGACGGGGATGAAAAGCAATGAAGGGGAAAATTCTCGTGGATGTGTATACGAGAGGGGTTATTTGTGTAGTATTGGACCGCGATGACAGTGGCGCGCATAACAGTGCACGGTATACGCATCAATCACTGGTATTTTAATATCGGCCAGCGATACAATACCACGAGAAAATTCCCCGACCGATGAGAATATATACACGACATCAGCTCTTATACACCCATGATCAAAACCCTTATCCCATTCACTCTTTTTTATAATCTAATTTTATATGTATTTTTTTTTCCCCCTATTTTCAATGATACAATTTTACAATTTGCTAACTCTTATCAACGTATATATTATTTATATGTTTGTGTTCATAAATGAGTAAATATGTGTGATTGAATAGGGGAAATATTTTTATTTATGATGTAAAAATATTTTTTATTACGATTATTAACTATTTTCATCAAGTGTGAAGGAAGAAATGTATGTAGAGAAAGGAGTAAGTAAATGGAAATAAAAATAAAAAAGTATGGAAATAAGCACGCAAACGAGCAGGACGATTTATCGAGCTCTTTCACGCACACTTCATGGGATTAATCTAAATATCGTTATGGCAAAAGGAACAAGGGTACATTATGTAGCACTATCATATTTGTATATAAGTGCAATTATAATATACTTTGTTGTTCTGACGTGGTTAAACAATACCGTGACGAATCAATTTTTATCATATACATTCTTTATGTTAAATATTCATATAGCTTATGTAAAAATAAATTCTTCCTTGTAATAGATAGTTATTTTCAATCTAAACAAGAGATGCTTAGTAAAGGAAAATAAAAAAAAATTGTCAACTCACAAAATTCGGCAATGGTATATAATATATACAAATAAAAATTCCCATCTTTTCAGTCCTGTTTCTCTGTTGGCTACGTTTGTTTTTATATTCTTCCTCCTTATATATTCATACATGTATAGTAAACTTATCCCTCAATTCGTCGTGTTATATCCTCTCTCGATTTTTCTTTGCATGAAGTTACGAGAGTGTTAAGCCGCCTCTATACCTGACGTATTTTAAACTTCTTTGCATATATAATTTTTATTCCTCTCCACTTTTGTGTTCACGATGCTTGAAAATATTTCTCTCGTTCACATATCGTCAGAAAATTTCACGACACGAGATTCATCTCGTATATTCAAAATAAAATAAGTATATAAACACAGATAAATAATTAAATAAATATAATTTATATAAATGAAAAATTTATATTTTCAAACATAAATAGGTACATATATTAGATATCCATAAACATAAATAGCAGCAGCTTTTAATAAAATAACAGGACGGGGGATATTGTCATAAAATGATTTCAAGCAAACGAGTAAACGAGTATCAAATAAAAGATACATATATCCTGCACATGTTTGTAACATGTGTTTATATCTATATACCGTGCACATAACGATATAACGAATGAGTAACAACCCATCATATCTGGTCATCCATCGATGAGTAACAACCGATAATCAAAGCTCGCGAGCAATGAGAGATATATAGATATCATGTACCAACGCGCGTAACTCGGCAATGCGGTGTATTTTCGTAGTGGTTTAACTCTCTCGTACTCACTGAAACGAGTAGAGTTTGCACGAGATTTAATTTCAAACCTGGAATGAGCGCGAGTGCGGGGCACGATGGGATTTGATGGGATGAAGGCTGATGTTGGCGGTACATAACCAGTCACCAATGAGTTTTCCCATCGACAGTCATATCATTTTATTTTCCATTAAACGATCATTGCCGAATATA
The DNA here is from genome assembly GCA_030347275.1 of Microctonus aethiopoides. Classification (NCBI taxonomy): domain Eukaryota; kingdom Metazoa; phylum Arthropoda; class Insecta; order Hymenoptera; family Braconidae; genus Microctonus; species Microctonus aethiopoides. Next base: position 3,486,816 of record JAQQBS010000004.1, read on the forward strand.
TTTGTTATTAATTAATAAAAGGCGATGTAGGGGACACGTGCAACCAGTATATATGGATAGTTCATATATAAACATCCATTCGGAGTAGTAAACTTGATGTATATGTATGCATGTTATTATATAATATAATAATATACCTAACATCCTGTCTCTCTTTTACAAATACAAATCTATATCGGATTATTATCTTGGATGTACTCACAAAATTTGTATATATGCTGCATGGTTATCAATACATATTTTGGTTGATGTACATATAAATAATGTGCATATGTGTATGTATTTATATGTAGAGTATGTATAATCGACCTCGGGTCATGGGCGCTCGTTCGACACAAAGTTCGCCGATCACTGTTAACGTCAGTTTTAGTCAATATACGCGTCATTTGTATTGATGGAAAAAAAAAATTGGCATCGAATATACAATGTATATATACAGAGGTATATATGTAGTTTATTATTATTTTTTTTTGTTCGCTATTTTGTAGTTTATTTTTATTTACGTCAAATATTATCCTCGAGATTGCGCCAAAAAATTTTCTCTCATATCCCTTTTGTGTCTATCTACATGGATGATATTCTAGTACAGTGTATATATATGTGCGTGTAGTTGTGCTGACATATTTCGCATGCGTTTTGATATTGTAAAATATCCTTGATTCCGATTTTTTCATTTTCGTCCGTTAACGTTCAAAATAAAAATTGAAAACAAAAATAAAGAGCATCGAAATAAATGGAATGTAAAATAGATATAAAAAAAAAAAATAATAAAAATATTAAAATTCCGTGATGAATAACGGCTATGAATAAATTGTCTTTTTTTTTTTTTTTTTTTTTTTTTTTTTTTTTTTTTTTTTTTTTTTGTATAATATGTTCTACCAGTAACTAAGTCGAAAAGCAATCACAAAACTCTGCTGGTGGGATTGCTCATCAGTGTAGAATAATTTTGTAAGAGTTATATTTGGTATATAAACCTACTGATATTGTATAAAAGGTGGTAAAAGTGGAAAGACAATTACCAATTCAAAAAGCCAAAGAGACCGACGAGTTATTCGTTGTGATGTAATTCTTTCTTTTCGTTAATTACTAATAATATTCCGTCCACGTTAGCTATATATAAACACATACCTATATACTGGCCTCAAACTGGCACAGCCGGTGGAACTCATCCCTTTTATATATACTGAATGTGCTTTCCATACGATGAGAGGGTGAAAAATATACACGTTGAGGGCGTTGAAGCATATTGAAAGAGTATGAGAAAGCAAGTGGGAAAATAGGGAAAGAGAGAAAGAACGAAAAGTACATGGTGCCTGGTATGATGGCAGTCTCGCATTACCATAGACAAACGAAGCGACTGAGGATCGTGTCTGTCATGCACACGGTTTCTGCCACATCCAAGAGAAAAATGAATAAAATCATCAGGTTCCAGTAAAAAAAAAAAACAATTTTTTTTATCCATGAAAACGACGCGTCGGCGAGATTCGAGAGTTTAACTCATCTTCATATTCCCCACCGCATAATTCCGTTTAACTTTGGGTGAGAAAATATTTTTTTTTTCCTTCTTCTTTCCACCAACACTACGATAAGAGGTGAAAGCAAGCACAACTCTTGCTCGTCAGCGATCGAATAATGTGGCCAGTGAAGAGATGAGAATGTCGAAGATTTATATATATATAAAGAGACTTTTGAAACTGGGGGATAGTAGTAAACGTGGATGAAACGTCGACGAACATTGAGAAAGACGAGTTATATAATATAGAGAATATAAGAGAGAAGAAGAGAAGTGAACGATGGTTGGTATAAGTCAGAATGCGGACAGGCGCGTGGTTTTGGGGGTTGGAGAGAGTTTAAATGGCTCGTCCGTATGGCGCGTCTCCTCATTCTCCTCTTCATATATACATACATCCATACACATATATTTAGCCCTCACTCTCTTATGCCATCTCTCACTTGTTCCGAGCCGCTATACACTATCCTGTGCCAACCCCTTTTCACCCTACATTAGCCTCGCGAGCTTTGAACGCACCCACCGTGCGACCGCTTACTGTGGATAACGTCGAGTCGAGTTGCGTTATTCAATTTTATTACACGCCGATATTAATTCATTTATGCCTCACGTCCGTTCATACGGATAATATTTCCGTGAAAGTTATATAGAATATCCGATATAACGCTGAAAATAAGGGACTATTCATGTTGCTATTTCATATTCTAATTGTTGTTGAAATTATTACGAGAGTGCATCATATTGAGTGATTAATATGAATGCGCTTGTGGATATTAGATGTATATTTAAACATATATATGAAGGATAAAATATTTATTAAATACATAACCGGATTTTACGTGGTTAGCCGCTGCGAAGCTTCCGACGAATTTAATTTTCAAGTTGAGGTAAATCCATGCGTGGTTTAACTTTGGTTATTTGGAATGGCTCCAATTATTTAATAGTCCAAACCAAAATGGATGTAAAAAATTTCTCCTTAATTTTTTAAGGCTAATATAATGTTTGAGCGATTAAATAACATATCGCACTTGTAGAATTACTATAGACACTAAACAATTAAGTAAAATGGTTACGCGCAACTTATGTTGAAGTTTCATCCTCGGTGATACTTGATGCTGTGTATATATGTATACATATAAGTCGATAGAACTTGCGTCGATTTGTCGCATCTGTGCGTTCCACCAACTTCAACTTAAATCACTCGAACATTCTCCTCTCTTACTTTATAGATATATATACCATAAACATACTCTATCACGTGCGGTTAGATGATATATCTGGATCATGGTCTTTATTGCAATATCGTATAAAGGGGCGGCGCGTTTGCAACTTGCTATGTGAGTTGCTGTTTGAGTTTTGGACCGTCAATTATCCAAGCATCGAAACGAGAGACGGTCGGACGTTATGAATGACGAGGCACAAAAAAAAAACATATCGTTTCACTTCTATATATAAATTTAATCGTTATGGTTGAACGAAATCGCAGTGATTAGCAACAGTGGAAAATTCACAGCTGGCCGCTGTCAAATCTTTTCTCGATTATACGATATACAACCACCTATGTATGTATGTATATGCCATGATGTAGATTGTTGTCCGAACAATGTCCTTCAGGGAGTAGTGTGACATTTGGTGGAGAGTACTTTCTCAAAGAGCAGTTAAGTATAGTGATATTGGGATTATGGTATAGAAACAAAAAGAGGTTAACCTTCGTCTCACCCTCTTATCCGATTGATCGCGTTCTTACAGTAAAGACGAAGCTATTCCCCTAATTATCCTTTCTCACTCTCCACTACTTTGTCTCGTGATACAGTTAAACGATAAATGCACAAGAGAGGGTGTGTCAAACGGTTTATCTATCATGGAAAACACTTCTGTCCACTTTGATTCGCACCAAAGCACACTAGACGTGCTCCTCAATTTCACTGGATACATCAGCACGAGTGAGAACATATATTTGATCAGAGGCGACTAGCGAAAAAGATTTGATAGATGTCTATGTGTATATAGATATATATATATATATATAATGTGCCATCAGCGACAGCACACTCGAGGAGATGAGTAAAAAAAAAAACGTACTGCAATGACGAGAAGAGGAAGAAGTCGTTTTCGCGCTTCAAGATACGATGTGGTGTGGCTCTTTTTTTTTTTTCCTGGGGATTCGTCTCGACGTTAAACGAAACGGAAGCGCCCCCGGGGGTAAGGTTGAAGAACGCTCGCTTGAGATCCGAGTGAAGCTTAAAAATACGCAATCTTGCTACCATGTCAGGCTGAAGAATTGAAAATGCGCGCGCGGTTTCAAAACCTACTTTGTCGTGTAAGTATATATATATATATGTGTGTGTGTGTATATATAAGGGAGCGGCGAATAGAAGAAATATTTTCCCCTTTGATATCGTTTGCCCATAATCATTTAATTTCACCGCAAACGACGACGCGTCCAAACTCGTACTGTGCACATTGCTCGCCCCTTTTTTTTTCTCCGCCGTACGTGTATATATGTAATATGCTTCCTTTCGTTACAATTTTCACGGAAGTTCTTTAAAATGGTCTTCTCACACGTCGTTGCTTTTGCGTTTCATCTTTTTCTCATTCTCTATATTATAAAAAATATATTTTTTTAAATGGATATATGTATAGAAATTTTCGAATTATTTTATAGTAAATATGAATATGGAATAAAATCATCTTTGACACATTGTACAGTGTAATTGGCCCACAGAAATATCACCAATTATTTTTGTTTTTTTTTGTGTATGCAAGAAAAAACACAGAGGGGCGAATGATGAAATAACGAATTGCACAAAGCGAAATATATAAGACGAAAAAAATGAGGCAGATGAAGAAAAGTTTATTACGTTTCAGAATAGGTATACAGGTATATATACAGATGTGTAATAACGAGTAGCATTTATTCAACGAATAAAAGAGAAAAAGAAAACTGGGGAGATAATAATGCAATATTCGAATGTTGAATGAACAGAAAAAAAAATATAAAATTGTAAGAGAAGTCTTGCGAGCTGCGATATTATTTTTTCCATTCTTTGTCGTAGTTTTTTTTCTGCTCTTCTATGTATTATTATTTTATTTTCTTTTTCCTTTTTGTTATTCCTTATTTCTTCTTCATCCCTATAGTGTCGATGGCCCTGCGATAATGTCAGAATCTTCGAAGACACTTTCGATGCAAACTATACGCCAGCGCGCGCGAATCCAATCGGTTATTGAATCGTTAAGCCGTTGGAATAAAAAGATCTGCATAAGCTCATATATATATATTTTTTCCTCCCTCTGTATAAAATGCTGCCAAGTTGGTGGCAAGCCCATTGGCTTCAATAGAGGGTAGTCAGAGTGGTGGTGCCGTGTTGTATTCTTCTAAAGCGTGGCGCAATATATATTATACACATACATACACACACAAAAATAGAATGAAAATACTACAGAGAAGAGTGCAAATAATATTTTGAGACGTTAAAATGTGTCAAGCGGCTGATCCCTTGTGACATTTGAATATCTGTCGTCAGGTCTATATAGGGGACGCCGTAGTTGGAGGACCAGTGTGTGGGACAATAGAATAAAATAAGTGTTGCTCCGACTACTCTTCTTCCCCACCAGCGAACACATCACAAGGGTGATGTGTGTCGTAGTGATATCCATAAAGTTCGTCGATAATATATTTTATACTACATGCAACACTGCAATTGCACTCGAAAAAATTTGTTTGAATACACATGAGCTTTAGCAATGAAAAGACGTGAGATAAAAGTTAAATAACAAAAAAAATCATAGGTGATGTCCAATGGGTGAGGGAGTAAAGAAGAGAGAACGAGTGAAAGAAAGGCCCAACAGTATAAGTTTACAACGCCGCGCCGACATGACGATTAAGTGCGTGGTTTAACGATCGATGAAACTTACGACCGACTACAGCAAGACGGCTAATGGCGAGTGGTCCATCGCGTCCAGCCGTTCTCTTTCTTCGTCTATGTCTCTGACTCTTTCTGCATTATTTTCTCTCCTTTCTTTCTTTCTGTCATATTATTCTGTTTTTTTTTTTTTTCATTTATCTCCTCGCCAAAGTCTTCAAAGTAGGCACATCAGCGAGACCTGGTCATCGAAAGTCCTACCAAGTGGAACTGGTTAATGGACTACTCGCCAAGATATGAGTCTATACATTTACGACTTTGTTTGAAATTCCATCAGAATATTATATGCTTATCCTCATCTGTGATGATGGCGTCGACAATTAGATACATGTGTACATATACATTTAATTTGTATATGTGTATATTTTCTTATATAGTTTTTGTTTGAATAAAATGATAAGTAAGATAATTTCACATTTACGTATTTAATTGGTAACGATCTTTAAATTCTTATACAAGTGGTAGTCGAGGTTTGAAATGAACTCGATTTAATCGGTCACAAAACAGCAAGTCTCGCATTCACGATATTACTGCAGTTTATTTATTAATAGTTTTCTTTTTTTTATTATTCCTTTTTTATTTTCATCGAGTCACCCGTTGCATTGCACGAACATCCGGCGCGCAGTTGACGCGCATGCAAATTTGCAACTTTGTTGCTAAGCACATACGAACGTGTATATGCTTGTCGTCCGGCAGCGTGAGATGTGGTCCGTCAAAAAGCCGTAAAACGCGCGAGGCCAATGTCGTTAGACTTAGCCTGTAGAATTTTTCTCTTGTCGAATGCTATCACGCAAATGACCAAGACAGAATATGGGACAGAGAAAAAAAGAGAGAACTGTGAAATGATCAGACGAAACGACATTGTCGGCTTTATACGAGCGTTCTTCTTCACCAATATTACTTGGTTAATAAAAAAAATATATATGTGTATATAAATAAAGATAAAAATATGAAGAAGTCCCGGGCGGGACTGGGCGAAATATATAATAAACTCTGACGCTCGCTCCCGATTGCGGTCTCGCCATCATAACTCGAATGCATCGTTCAATTAAAGATACCGAGATGGACCAAGAAAGAGTGCATATACTGCTATATAATTCTTTCCTTCTCATTCTCGCTCTTATACACATTCGAATCGAAAACAAGTGAGTGAATTCTCTCAGGTAATAAAATGAACCGCGCAGTGTTATCCTTGCGAGAATGCAATTGAGTTGGACTTTTTCGTTTATCGATCCACTTCTCATTTATCCCATCCACCTCTTATATTTTCTTCATCTTCGTGTATATACACGCGTGTGTGTATAAATATTTGCCACATTGAATTCAGATATCGCCAAGTCGATTATAATAATTTGTAAATTGCGTGCACTAAACTATTATACTTTTTTAATTCTTACCGCGATCCACTGATTCTCCTCGCTATAGCATAAATCTTCTATTTTTTTTTATACCCTATTGCTGTTTCGAAAATAATAAATATACATGTATTAAGAGACGAGAATACGAAAAAAAAAAAATTGTATAAATTACAACAAATTAGTTTATTTTTTGTCTCTTTGAAATATTATCGTTTTCTTGACTGTTTGTCAGTGACAACGTGGTCAGAGAAATCGTTTTGTCTCGCGTGCCCACAATTTCAAAACACTCGTCACCCTATTGGCGACATAGTCCAGGGGAGGGCGTTGAGAATAATTTATCCCGTTATGCTAATCGCAAACGATTTGTCTAAATTAAAAGGTGCTCGCCACTGATCCGCGGTCCAATTCCCATTTTCGTTCATCCTCTCATGTATATATATACATATATGGGCTTCGTATCCCTCTCTTTCATTTCAACTTCACAATCCAGCTTCCACTACAACATCTACACATACTGAACTATATTCCAACAAACGCATTTCTCTAAATGTGGGTGCGGTTCGAGATAGAACACTTTTACGCGATGTTTGTGGCAAAACGTCGACGTATTCTCGACCCTGAAGACCAAGTGGGGGATGATACTCGCGCGTTATCGTGCTAAATCCCCGCGGATGATGAGACTTTAGTTTATTGTATGTGGACGTTGGGATATTTCGTACGTGTAGTAGTACTACGTAGTAGTAGTAGTATATACAAAAGGAAAACTCGAGGGCAAGAAATGAGAATGAGAGAAGCGCGTTGATGCCCGTGGATTTGTTTCTTCCATAATATAACGCGTGTAAGTTTGTATGTGTCTCACCTACTATCCCCTAACCACCAATGGTCAGCCTCAAATCCCATTGCCATACGCGACTGGACTGTGAAATGACTTTTTTTTTTTTTCTTTCTTTCTTTCGTTTCCTTTTGAGAAATATAAATAAACATGCACGCTATTGATGTGTCTATGTATACATACATATATATAAATATACACACACATAAAAACTCAAATCACCCCCATCAGAATATATATTCTCAAGAGTTTTTCTCGAGATGACCAAGTCACAAAAGCCCTCGATTTTGTTTTATAGCATTGTATATACATAAAATAATGTAGAAATCGAACGTTGTATATGGTATAATAAATAAACATTCATAAATGTCCATATATACTAGAGTGGCGCAAAAAAACCGACTATTTTTTTTTTTTTGAGTCTCGGGTGAAAAAATGTTAGTTTTTGATATTTTAAG
>JAQQBS010000004.1:3494996-3574094 GCA_030347275.1 Microctonus aethiopoides
ACCTCTTAAAAATTTTTTTTCGAGCTGTCCTTTGAAGGGGACTCTCAAAACATCAAAAACTAACATTTTTTTACTCGACACTCAAAAAAAAAAAAAGTCGGTTTTTTTGCGCTACCCTAATATATATACACTACAAATATATAATAATACTGTACGTGTGAGATTGGCTAGTGATTGATCGACCAGCGTTATTTAGTGTATACATCAAGAAGACCATCTACAAGCTCATCTTTATCGGCGATTAATTATTGAAAATTGTCCGAGGGTTATATGAAGGTGGTTGATATTATGCTTGCGAGGAAACTGAGAGATAGGAAACGACGCGATTGGATATTATCACGCCCGCATGAACGCACGTCCTGGATAATAATGACGGGGTCGTCGTGTCGTTATATTCTCTCGTCCATATACGGTTGTATACATAGAGTCGTTGAAAAAAGAGAAGAGATGAGAGTGTGAAAGAGAAAAGCGCACCTTCATCCGGGCCACTCGATCCCACGGGATACGGGACTGTCGCAAAGAAGAGAGAAATAGAAGCCCCATGCTATATACCTAACTATACATACTAAGCCGTATAAATCTGGCCATCTTACAGCGACATAAGTCTACGGGATTAAGACGCTGTCGCGCTTTTGGCATTCTTTTTCACGCGCGCGCATTAGAGTTTGTACCACACGAGTGCGCATTCATTCTCTCACTTTGCCATGTCATTTTTCTTTTCTTCACTTATTTTCCGCAAGCAAAAATAAAGTGCTGTATTCTCTACCATCACCGTATCTTATAGTCCACAAATATATCTATGTTAATTTTCATCCAACAGAGTTACACCGATTTTATATCATCTATACACTACATATACTTACGCGGTATAATCCTGATCCTCAACGGTGAAATTTATCCGATTATACAAATGATAAAAAGCTCGTGGAAAGCCCAGACAATTGGCAATATATGAAAATCTTCTCTAAAACAACTTCGCATGCATATATTATAAGTACAGGTGGCTGTGGAATAAAAAATCTACACATATATATGAACACAAACAGAAAAATAAATGTATATAAGAAGGGTAGAGCAACTGTTTGGTATTCGTTATACAGGCGCGTGAAACGATATCGTAAGTGACGACGTAGACGAGAAGAACACGCGTATGAGAAGAACAGGAGTGTATGTGTAGTATAGTCAGGTCAGGGGAAATGAAGAGGGGTCGAGGATGAACACGACGACGTATACACATGTATATATATCTATGTATATACTGTAAGAGCTGGGGCAAGTTGAGAGAGGGATACAGGTTTCCCCGGAGCGGCTGATGAGGTATTGATGATAGGATCGCGTCAACACCAGCTGAGCCAATTACACGCCTAAATCTCCACTCTCCACACTTCTCATCGTCGCGTCAACCTGTACATATACTATACTATGTATAAACACTACTGTATATACCCCCCACAGCTATTTAGCTCGACTGGACCGCGCACAGTGCCACCAGTGATATCGTCATCGATATTATTGTCAATTGCAAATATTGAATATTCTATAAAATCATGATCGCAATGAAAATTATTATTATGCATATAATTATTATGATATTGCTGCTTTTATATACTTTGTCTGTTGGCGTGACTGGCAACGACATTAGATGTGTTTAACCACCAGTCGTATAACTGAGAAATCTTATCCCACACAATTTTTTATTCATCATTGCAACTATATATACACCCACGCGTATCTTTGTATGTGTATATATAAATATACTTTTGTGTGTTCATATAGTCATTATTGCTAAACCTTTTTTATCCAGAATTACACACGTCGTTTATATCACGACGGCATTCCCATTGCTGTACCACTATATAAACTCGTTAATACACAGATATATATATATATATATATATATATATATATATATACGTATACATATACAATCATGATGACATTAAATGCATTAAACTATAATGTATAATTTTTTTAATTTTTATTTTGTTTTTTTTTTCTGTTTCAGGTAAGTTGGGTGTTTAAAACCAAATGCGGTACATTTCTTATCAGTTCATTCAATTTAACTATGGTACGCATTTATTGTAGTACACATATGATATGGTATGTATATACGCGTGAGAAAGACAGGATGTTTAGGAAGAAAAGAAAAAATAATAGAAAGGAGACGAAACAATGTGACATATGTTTGTCAGATAGAGAAATGAGTGGAATATATATTAAGAAAGAGATTGAGAGAATATATGTGAGGAAATGGGAGTTGGAAAAAAAAAAAATAAATAAATAAAAAAGATAGTAAGTATAGTTCGCGCGCAGTTGAAGTTGGTATATATGGAGAGCGGGACCATTTGTCCCGAAACGGAAGCTCGTGCGCTTGTCGAGGCCGGTTTCCGAATAACAAAGTGGCAGAGAATAACAAACGCGTGGCTACATTGAAATGGCCCGCCGGCCGTATCTCATACCTTCTGCTCGAGCTGACTGTGAGAGTATGGAGGGAATTGGAGTGGGGCCAGAGAGTGGGTGATGGTGGCCACACCATCAGCAAGAGAGAAACAAATATAAAATGGATATAGCGCGGTATGAGAAGAGCCAAGTGAAAGAGAACAAAAAAAAAAAAAAAAAGAATTTATATTGTGTATATATATAAAGAAACGATGAAACTGCTGGGGCTTGGAGCCTTCTCGCGCGAAATCGCCTTCCAAATCTCGCGTGAAAATTACCCTATTGTATCTAACCCCGCGACATCCTCGTTCTTTCACCCATTCACCAACACCACATTTTTCTCTCTTCTATTTCTCCATCTTTACCGCGCCGTTGCGTGGCCGCCATCCAGTAGCAACCCCTCGTATTTCATCCCTCGGTTACGTAATCGGCTTTTTGTTTCACCTTTTTATCCTGGGTACGGATCTATGCCAGAAGAGAATTGAAGCACCAATGTTATATATATATATACATATACATTGTCCCTTATACCAACGCGCTCGATTTGTTTTCGTGCCGCTTGAGACACGGAGACGTGCACTACGACGACCCAACGATGTTAAAGAAAAAAGGGGGGTACACAACTGGGGTGAGAATTTAACACGACAAGGAAAATATATATATATTCATACACATGTGTATGCGTTAGTATGTTTGTATATAGAGATCATCCATTCCTAAAAGTTGTCGTCGATCTCTCAACGTGTACGAGTCCTTGTGGATAACTCAAAACCACATATGGTCACACACGTTTATACATGTCGATACTGTATACAATATAAATATATCTATATCTATATATATATTATATATAAATATTATATAGCTATATCATATTATTCAGGGGGATAAAAAAAAAGTTGTATCGACAACTCTTCGTGACAGTATAAATAGCAATCGAACAAAATACAATATTTATCTGATATTGGTGCAAATAAAATGAAAGATAATTTTTTATTTTGTCAAAGTATATAAACGGAAAAAAAAAAAAGGATAGATTGAGTATATGGAGTGAGATGGAGTTATAAATGAAAATATGTCGGTGTGTTTAGAGAAATGACGCAAGCACATGTAGAATATATATAGTGGAGTAAATAGATATATATATTATTATTGCCGATGGGCATTATCATGGGGTTATCAGTATCGGACGAACGAACGGGTTGACGGGGTGGCTGTTTCGATGTAGGGGGCTGCGAGGGGTTTTTACGGGCTGCAATGAGAGAAGAAGAGAGAGAGTGAGTGAGTGAGTGAGTGAGAGTGTTTGGATGAGCTGAACGCTGACCATATGTTGCCAGTATGTTCGATACTCTCACTCATACTGGACAGCACCAAAGCAGGAACACTCGAGGTCCTCTCATCATCCATGCTCTCATTGCTTCTCTCACTCTCACTATGTATAGTATATATTCTCCTATCTCCCTGTCGTCAATTTAACCACTCGTCCACACTGCCATCACTGTCATAATCGATATATTATTACAACGCACAGTCTCTATTTCATCTCGTGCAATATATAAAAGCCAAATATTTTCATTCATCCTGTCTGTCCCGTGGTAAACGATTACGGTGATATTTTTTTTTTCACAATATTCTCTGTGTTTGTTGGATATTCGCATCAAAATACATTCGTGTACATCGTTCACCGCAATAGTTGAAAAGTTTTTCGGGCAAATATATTAAGGATATGTTTGTATATTTTTTTTTTTTTTTATCTATTTAGTACTTCAGTTTTGTATTTGAACAAGATGAGATATTTTTATTTACGTATTTTTGGTTGTATCAGAATAACAATTTTATTTTTATGCTCATCACAATTTTATGTTCATGATTTATAAATTAAATTTGAAATGATTGGTAAAACTAATTGGTATAGAGTAGCGTTCTATAATTATTATTCACTTCACATGTTCCTAACTGAATAATTGAAAGAATGATTTTATCATGTGCACTTTGGGTGAATTTAATCGTAGATCAATTACGAATCTAAATATCTAGAGGTACTCTTTCTATTATAGTCTCAAGATAAATATTTAATTTAATTATACATGAATAGAATCGATATTTCACGAAATTAAAAATAGGCGAAAAAGGTTGAAATATTTTTTTCTACATAACTGTCACAATTTACTAAAACTTTGTCAACTATAATGAGTTCTTCTTTTCGTGTTCGTCAAGTCTACAAAAAAAAATTTGGTACAACGGATATTGTTAGGACAATCACGTCGCATATTGGTAAACTTCGGTTAGGTAGAAATGCGTGTCTGTATGTGTATGAGTTTAGGAAATATAACTCCCTCGGCATGTGACATTAATTTACAATCTTCCATGAGGGTTGTCACGATAGTGCGATGACTCATACCATACGTCACATGGTCAAGATTTCATTATCTACCGCTACTAAACTGCGTGAAATGATGACAAGTGCACACATTATTTTGGATTAATAGTTGATCAAAAGTATATATAATAATATCAACTCACTATCGTAAATATAAAATTTATATAATACACATATAAATAAACTATATCCATATTAATTATTCACCAAAGATATCAAGATATATCCTATTGATGCAATTTAATTGCCTTAGATATACAACTGCATAATAATTCGTCGTTGTTGTCTCCTTGATCTCGGTATTATACCTGCCAATAGTTAATTACACAATCGATCAATCTCACCGCACCGATGATCGTATAATTCAACTAGGGGATTTACTCAAATCGATTATACAACCTCAATCTTCAACCTATCGATTAGCCAAGCAATCATAGTTTTTATTTAACCACCTGTCACATATGTATTTTCTCTCTTTCCTTTTATTTTTATTTTCATTCGCAATATGATCGTATATAAATAAATAACGACAATATTCAGCTCATTCAGCTCTCTGTCTATCGGTAAACGTCGCGTTGCGGTAGCAAATGCATGAAGAAAAGCGGAGGCAACCTGCAAGTCACGTTGTAAATTACGAGATCAGCCACTGATCTCGTGATTCCTTCAAGGAATCTCGCCCCGGGTCTTTTTATCTCCTGCTGTAAACTCGGCCAGCCACCGAAGAATGCCCGCGATAATTTATGCTCCCAATCGAGTCCGGCCGTGAAACACAGAACAGACCAGAAGAAGATTTTATATACACATATATAAGCTTACATATTATCGTATATATAAATCTTTGAATAGTCGTGTATAGAGATGTGTATGTATATATGTGTCAAGCAGTAGCAGAAGTAGCATTCGATTTCCTGGGAACCAATTGTAAAATGTTTTGTATGTAGCTAGTTCACATCATTGACAACCAAACACAGTAAAGCTCGGTCTTGAAATTCATATACATATGTCCTGCACACATGTAGATGTGTAATAAAATAGAGTATATAGTCTTGTGCGTATACAAAGGTGACGGCCGAGCTCAGTATAAGATTTACAGCATCGTGAGAGAGACACTCGATGTGTACTGTAGTGCGTATTTACACTCACGCGCGCGTACAATACCACATAGAATATAATCAATGTTCATAGAGGAAAATGAAAGGAAAAAAAATATATATATATATATGTATACGGTAAAGTAAAAATAAAAATACTTGCGTAGGTAGAATATATAGTGTGTACAGAGTCTACGTAGTAATATAGTTTGATGAATGTCTATCCAGTCAGTGGATTGAAGTATGTATTTGCAGTACATATACCTACATTTATTTAAAGTAAAATTGTGTGAGCTTTTATAATTTATGTTTTTTGACCGCAACTGAAATGTTGTCGAAGACACGTTTGCAATAATTTAGAAATATTCGCAGGACGTAAGATGATGAGAGTATAAGCGAGTATAGAACGAAAGACCGGCTAATAAATTTTGTTGATGACATTTATATTCGTCACTCGAAACGATATGAGGCATAAATAAATCGGCGGCAAACCTCAAAACCATTTTAGCCTCTCTATAACTTAAATATACATGTATGTATGTACGTATATATATATATATATATATGTCTCTATATCTTTTCCTGTTAAAATTTGCCCCTCAGGTTTCATCACTTTCTCTTATTACATCTATTAAAATTTATTGCAATTGATAACGTAACGAACGATGGATTAAATTTAATTATTCACATCAACATTTCGATATCATTGATTAGCTGGATATAAATACATGTAGATAAATATTAGGGTGGTTTATTTTTAGGCGATATTTTTTTTTGTTTGTAAACACTGAAAATCCGATAATTTATAAAAAAAAAATATCGTTTGAAAAAAAATTACCGAAAAATCGAGTTGAAGTCAAAAAAAAAAAAAAATTTTCTCGTGTTATTTATTATATGAGAAATCGAATTTTTGAATTCGCTAAGCCTCTAATTAACTCACAATTTTTTTTTTTTTATAAATTATCAGATTTTCACTGATCACAAACAAAAAAAAATATCGCCTAAAAATGAAACACCCTAATAAATATATTTATATATCAATAGTAAAATAAAAAATATATTATTTGTCGCGAATATCAGACAAGAAAATGGTCAGTGGCCGCATAAATAAATATATACATCAGTTTAAAACCACAAAACATTGGCAAATGCATCAGTATATATTATATCTGTATTCAGGAATAGTAAGCCTCTTTAAGTCCGTAACTCTCTGGTGATTTGTGTCCTACTCAGAGTAGTCCTGGGTCTCCATTTGGTCTCATGCCGACACACATCTCTATAACATATATACATGTATATTATGTTACATGCAGCACAGTAGCTGGATTGCTAAGCGTCTCTCACTCGCTTCTCCTCTGAATACCGCTGCCTACTGAGCAATTAACAAGTCCCCTTTCGTGGAGGATGAGGTGAAGTTGGGAGGGAGACGTTAATCCCGTTAATCCGTTGACTGATGCCTTCGCACCTCACTCCCGGCGTTGTTTCATCTCAAATGCGGTGTCCGATTTCCAATGTCCATCGTTGTTTCTATCTCCTTATTGCACTTATACTCATACACCCAATTATTTATTACAATTTATTTTTTTTCTTAAATATATTGTGTCTTATATATTAATTTATAAAACAATATTTTTCATCCGCACTATTGAAATATACACAAAATGGGGTAATATATATAATTACTCATTCCTCACGTGTTCACGCGTATTGTTTTATTTATTTATTTATAGATATATAAATATATATTTTTTTTTCTATTGTATGTTATGGCACACATGCAATTAGACGTTAATGGCTCGTTAGCACTAGTACTACGGTCATGGATACAATTGGAAGTAACCCACACTCGGTATTGGTAAAAAAAAAAAATTATAGTTAACCGGCTGTTCCGTTAACTGCGATTTATCGGATAAACTCACATGGCGGGGTTGGCACCACACTAATAGAGGAATCGATAACGCTTTGATGTGAAACAATTGTTTATTTTGTGTAACGTATATACAATAACACACGTACGTTTATATTATACACATATGATGTGAATATGAACGATGTATAAATCATATTGTAACGTTATTAATACGTGAGTCTAGATAGATTTCAATCAGTTATATTTTTTTTTTGTTGTATATCTCAATGAGGTTTTGTACACGAGTAATTGAAGACTATAGTTGGATATTTATAGAAATCGGAGATTCACAATTCGAAGAATAATATATTGTGCCGTGTATATACTGTATATCATCGATGAATGACCAAAATCAATTTTGTTTATTAAATAATATTGCATTAACGGTATAACCATAAAGACAATGCAACAATTTGAATCATTTTATCGAATATTCATTGAAATATATTGGCGGCCAACGGTATTGTGTAGCAGTACATATACATATTCATGTATGTAGGTATTATATACACCCTTATGGAGCTTTATGAATTTCTATATCAATATCTGCAGTAGATATATACCAAAATTTTTGATTTCACATACCAATAAAACATAAATTTTATTTTTTTACACGAATAATTAATATATATTTGGATTAATTATTTCGATGAAATAAAAATTGAAACGAACGATATGCAATAAAAAAAAATGTGATGGAATAATTTGTTATAGGATAATGAAATAAATACATTGATACAAAAAGATAATATCGCTTATACATGTGGTATTACATATAGTATTAATGGCAAATCGAATTCCCTCATGATCACGTTTACTCTCTTGCACTCTCTCACTTACTCTCTCCCCATCCTCATGTTATGTGGTCTTGTCACCTATTTACAAACCCTACAATGGACCCCCAGGATCCATTGCAACCTATTATGTCACATTTCGTTCCAAACTCTAATACAAATATATACGTATATATATTTTCCCCTCATATATATCTATAAACACATGTACCACTACACCATCTATGTAGCTAAATAGCGCATATAAAAATGATAAATCAGAGTTTTGCTTCTGATACGCTTTTGTCTGCGCCCCATCGTCAAACTTGTTATATCGAGTTTGTACTTGTCTATTTTTTTATTTGCCTAACCTTGTTCATCACATTTTTTTTTTTTTGTCATATTGGTTTTGTAGCGTGACCCTCGTACCATTTATATATGACATGAAGGCAATAATCCTCGAAGGATTTAAAGATTCAAAATGAAAAATATAATTCAACAATAATTTTTAGAAAGCATTATATGTACTCGAATTAATTATTTATTTATTTATTTATTTATTTTATTCGGTTCGAATGCGTCGAGTATTATTGGTAGATGATCCTAACTACCGTTGACCAGCGTGAAAGGGGATGTCGTCCTTAGACGACATCCGTTGAGCATATAAGAGAAGATACGTATATATAAACGCGAGTAAAGCGACGGACAATCAAAAGGGGGCTACGATATTTGACGTCGCTCATCGCATACATACATACGAGGCACGATGACAGCTGCCTCTGTCTAGAGTGTTACTGTGTGCGATCATCATGGCCCTTCTCATTCTACTTCGCAACTGATGTGTACTCTCCAGGTCATTAGCCTCAAGAATATTCACACTCATGCATGCAGAGTATATATATCTGTCTCATCCCATTGAATCCATCAGTCAAATGTTCAAAACTCACTCAGAACTGATTATGATATTTGTCCGGAACAAAAGTGATTTCAAACTAAAAAGAATTAAGATCTCAATAACTTGCGCGTCAAGTTGCTACAACGTGGTAGGACAAAGATATAAATATATGTATATATATTAAATAATCGCGTTGAGGTTATATGGGTTTGTGTGGTGGAACATTTGGCCGTGGGCTATTAAGACATTCGCGTTGAAGATAAAAGGAAGTTATAGTATGAGACGTGCGCGCAAGCAAAGCAAAGTCAGAGCTGTGTAGGGAGTGACTGGTAAAATAACGGGAGGTGGTAAAAGAAAAGAGAAAGAAAAATAAAAGGGAGAAAGAATACAAGAGTTGGTAGCTGAGCACGAGAGAGTATAACCAACAGCACCATTAAAATGAAAAATGACATTTCCACTGACATCCCCGCAGTGGCCTCACTTGCTTTTGCTTGGTATAGTTACACAGAGTTGCGTACACCCCTCGAAAAAAAAAAAGCAAACAGTCTCGTCTCCTTCTCTCACTCTGTATTTGCAGATCTGTCTGTATCGTTTCGTCTCTCCTCACTTCATCTTCCCTCGAGGAATTATTGGTGATTTTTAAAATCTGTTAAACAGCCAGCTCGAGACCGCAGTTGTGTTTCCCCCTTGTCGTCCCCATTGCCCTCTATATTTTCTCGCCGTTGTTGTTTTGCTTTTCTTCCGCCCTACTATTTTTTTTTTTTTTTTTTTTTTTTTTTTTTATTCTGGCTCCGAGTAGTCTAAAGCGTTGTACATATATATATTTCACTCTTTCTATACAGAAACTCGAGGGGTCGTGTCCTCTCTCGAGCCTTCTCGCTTACCGGCGCTTAGCACCTTGTTATTTATTTTTCAAACTTTTCCCGCATTCGAAGCCGCTATGTAACCACCCCTTTAGTGAATCCCTCGTGTGTCTGGTCGTTTTACCCTTCGTCTTTTTATCTTTCCAATTTTTTTTTTCCATCCTTTTTCATTGAAACCAAAAAAATGTCACACCGGAAAGAAATATTCACGATTGACGACAGAAATTTCCGACAGTTTCAAATTGTTCTGTCGATATTGTCATGTAGTACAACTTCTTTTTTTTTTTTTCTTTCTTTCCTCTCATTTTATTTTTGATACCCAGCTTTTCTCATATGTACAAAAAGAAGATATGTATAAATATATATGTGAACTGAGCACATTACGCTTCCGGCAGGAGAAAATTCAAGTTATGGATGCCTCTGGCGCAAGTTTCTTTCTTTATGTAAGTATAACACACGAGAGGAAAGAAAAGAAGAAAAGAAGATTACCGAATGAGAATGACCACTTTTCAATGCCCGTATTGACATGTCACTGTCATCGGCGAATGCACGAGCGCTCGAAGCCAGTATAACAACAGTTCCCTTTCTCTCTTATATGTACATATACTTGAAAGGATTCTTGCAAGTAACCGCTGGTTTTGCCGCTGTATTATTGCAGCCCGCCGGTGGACCGGTCTCTCTTGACTTTACCGCGCGATCCACGAATCGGCTCACGAACGTTTTCAATTGCGTTCATTGGCGCAAAAAAGGTGTGTGTGCCACTGCGGACTTTGCCATCGGCGCAGAAACACGCACGCGAATTCATCTCTCTCGCCATGGCAATTCGATAAAGTAATTTTTTTTTTATTCATCTCTTTTATTTTCTCCATTTATTTCCTCTTCTCTTATATGTATTTAATCATTTATTTATTTATTTATTTACTTATTTATTTTTTTTTCTCACAATATTCTCTCAATTGAAAGAAAAAATGGAACCATACTCTCAATCGTTCAGATCCCAATGAACAATTAGTCAATTTAATTTAGCTACTGAAGTGAAATATGCAACGTATTTTATTTTTCTGCGAAGCAAGATCAATCGGCTTCTTGGACAAGTTAAACAGCACTGCTCTGTGTGTCTTCATGAGCGAGGTGCACATTTGAAACTAAATTAAAATACGAAAACATGGTCAAAGAGAATATATATATATATAAGAAGATAGAGAACACGAAGGAGCAAAAGCGACTCCGGTTCGGTTTCGCGCATTTCACTCCACCTTATTTTCTTGGCCCTCTTATACCTCTATACCACTATAAGGCCCCTTGGGTCTCGGCAGTATATCAACAATGATAGTTATACACGTACGTTATAATCGTAAATTAGCCGCGGCAACATAATATATTCGCGGGCTGTGTTTGCTTCGCGCGTATCTGTTTTATGCGGTTATTATATACGACAGCACCAGTCATACCTGACTTTACCTCACCTCCCACTACTATTTCTCTCTTGCTCTCTACCACACTCAATTTCTCACTCTTCCCCATTCTATAACCTTCGTATTGCCGTCGGCATCTGCCACTAATCGGAATTAAACTTGTCAAAATTCACAAAATCATACTCTCTCGCACACCTTTTATATTATTGACAATTTAATTCAAGTAAATATTCATAAAAATTTTTAAATTAAATCACAATTTTAATATCATTATTATTTATACATATAAAAAAAAAATACGTAGGTATACCATCACAACAAAATTATTTACAACATACCAACGTCGGTTTTCATATCCAACACGAATTATTTTACGAAACGTCGCGCGTTGCAGTGTGTGCAAGGCCCCCCCACGGTCAAGCGATATTTTAATGTTTCATGAGAAAAATTGTGGCGGCAAATAAATCATACGTACGGTGTCGAGTGTCATGTTCAAGGAAGTATATAACGAAATAATTGCGTTAATAAATCCTGTATCACTTAAAACATTATATATTAAAATTAATGAATTAATTAATAGATTCAATATAAAAATTTTTTTTTTATTTTCATTTTTTATAATATTTATTCCCTAATTTTTTCTTTCTTCCCCTATACTCCCTCTCCCCACTTTCCTTTTATATTAATAAACTTTAAAATTGTTTGTCATTGTGTATATATTTATCAACACTCGAAAACAAATTCAATATGACTAAAGGTACGACATGAGTTTACCACATGTTTGTATATAGACTAACTAATGCCTTCCCGCGCTTACACACTCTCTCACACAAGCGGAAGCTACCAGTCACTGGCTTTCGATATCCGGCATACCGTTGCAATTAATGTCAGCGACACCATTATCGGTATACGGTAGAGTCGTGGATAGTGTTTCGAAACTGGCCCCATTGTGAACTGTGGCCGTCGGATGGGCTTTACTACTAGTACTACTACTACTACTACTACTACTACTGTTATTACTGGATACACAGACGTTTCATATACACATATAAAACGACGTTCACTCCGCGATATATAGTGTTTATACTCTCACATATACAATTCGTCGATTATAATGCACATATGTATACACATTGCAATCATTTCACCCGCACACATTTCGCTTCCTAAATGTCCTCATGATAACGCCCCACATATCCTCGCAACAATCCTGATGGTTTACTCCTCTAACGACAACTACAATGCTATTAATTTCCCTTGTCGCCACTTGTCAACAAGCCGCACGCTTTTGTAAATATAAATGTACATACGTAATGCGGCTAGTGTATATATGAAATCGTTCGAGTAAATCTTGAATAATCACTATATACTTGTTTATATATTGATGAATAAAAATAAACAAGAAAAAAAAAATATATAGCAATCAGACGATGTAATTGAGACAAGTGCAGCGGCAGGAAGAGTACTGTGGTTTGTTGTTTATTTAATTCTTTCAATATGATACATGGATGTGATTGAATTTTATATATGTGTAAATTACGAAGGAATATATGTCCATTCAAGGTCCCTTTAACCTTCTTGTCGCTCTGCAGTTTGAATCATTGAAAAAGGTCGTCGCGAATAAAAGCGGAATCTCGACCCTGCGGGGACAAATTGCTTTTGAACGCGCGCGCTTCGAATTATTAATTGTTCCCGGTGGCTTTGTGTAATTTTTTTTTTTTTTGTTTGTTTTCATTTATTTTTATTTTATTTTGTTCATTGAGAGGGAAGAGATCGAGTTTCTCGCTCGGTCGCGGACGACGAGTGGACAAGCACGATTTATTTATTGGCCAGTTGCCCCTGGGATACTCATCACAGAGGCAGCGTGCCCGCGCTCGTGCGCCCGTAAAGGCTACAAGCCGATAAAGAAGATCACTATCGTTAGTGATCATGAATTGTAAGTGAAACGGTAGCTACACGTGTCGTTTCAGCCGTCAAATTTATATATATATATCCGCACACATTTCAATAAAAATAATCATATAATAATATAAGAAAAATAATTATAAAGTTGTAAGATGTTTTTTTTTTTCTTTTTTTCTTCCTTTTACTTTCCGTTTTTTTCATTATCGCGATCACCGATGATGCTCACTCGACTATATATGTATATATATATTCGAAGAGACTGCTGTTCTTCGTCGTCAGGGAATTATTAGTCTTCGTGATGTCCTCGAGACTGTCGTAAGTTTTGTCGGTAGCTCGTAAAGGGAACGCAAGAGAGAATCGAGCGACGAGCGAACGTTGTCAGTTATATAAGACGAAACACGCTTCGTTTTTAATAAGCGACAATTAGCCAAAAGTATGGCTGCCTCTTCTTACCTCCCTTCATTCGCTCGCATTTTACCCATCGTCTTATCCTTCAAAACCTCCACATATATATACACACATACAAATATATACATACTGTATTAAATATATTTGCAACGTCGCGACGAAACACCGCGTGTTGCATATCCGCGCTATATACAGTGTGTCTCAAGCGGTGACTGTGGATCGTAAAGTGCGTAAAATATTACTACCAGCGCCACGAGTGGCGTGTGATTCCCTTCGACCTCTCCTTTCCTCTTCTCTCCACCCTCTTGCTTTACAAACACATACACACTTTGGTCTTCGCCCCTAACTCTTCACCACTCTTCATCATCCCATCGGTATCTTTATGCATAAAGTATCTTCACCATCAATTGAAAAAATTGGCTGAGCACCTGCCCCCGCACAATATATCAAAAAATAAATAAAATATATAAAAAAAAAAAAAATAATAATAAACAGAATCAAGTTCTTTGACTTCTTGAAGAATATCAGCTGTTGAACAAAATACACATGTATGTATATATATATTTATGTATATAGTGGACTATGTGTGAGCTGGAACCGAGGTGGGCTTTATACTTTCTTGTAAATTGTATTAAAATGCTCCGGCTTTTACGATCGTGTCAAACTACCTACACGCACAGTTTAGGAGCGTTGAGATGCGCGACGATGAGAAAGGCACGAGATGAGCATATATAAATATATGAATGTGTGTACATACTCGCGCGATTCACGTGAGTCACGGATGAAGTAGAGTCAAGAGAGTGCGAGTTGTTTCAATGCGGCAAATACATACTAAAAGCAATGGAGATAGAAATAGCGAGAATGAAAGTGTGAGGGAGATATGAGTAAAAGAGCTGCGAAACGAGCGCCCCTTGACATGGACGTGACACGCACGACACCCCCTTACGATATTGAATCCCGATTTTATGATCCCCTCCCTCAAACGTTGACGGCCGTCGAGTTTTCGTGCGGTGTAAACTTTTATATCTTCGAATTTCGAGGAAATCAAGCGAGAACAAAACGCAAAGTAAAAAAAAAAACGAACGCCTGATGGTATATTTATATGTTTATACATGTATAAACATTCATGTATGTATGTATGAAAGTGTTACTCTCGTCAGCATACCATACCGGGACAACAATGTCATGCTATGTGAGCAATATATACTGGTCGTTACATACATATATACACCAGAGTTATGACGTTTGAGAGAGGACAAAAAGGAGAAAAAAAAAGAGAAATAACAATTTAGAAGGTATACTACATGATTTTACGGCTCCATGCATTTTTACGTTCAACAATCTTTTACTAAAAGTGTTTGGCCATTTTTGTAGTGGCTGCTTCGCGCCCATTCTCATATTCTACATATACATGTATACATATATAACCCTTTTATTTTTGTGGGCCAAGAGGATATTTAACGTGAATAAAAGAGCGCGTGAATGCAACAAACGGGTGTATACGAGTTTACTATCGTCGATTAGCGGGCTCTCAAGACGATCCTTGGGGCGGTTACTTCTCTACATTATATAGATACAAAGTGAAATAAAGAAAACGACCGTTGTATAAGGGATGGGCATTAGCTTGTAGTCACGAGCAAAATATATCCAAAATCCCCTTTTCACTAAGAGGCAATTCTATAATAAAACGCTAATTAATAGGCGACTGCTCGTGCTTAAATGTTATATATACCGTGTCACCCCTCCTTTTTGTTACATTAAAAGATGTGAAAACGGTTGAAAATTACTTGTATACAAACCTGACAAGATATTAACCAAAAAAAAAAATTCTGTCTCGTGTAATAATTGAATGAAACGATTAAAGTTATTGTTGGAGTGTTATTACATGCAAAAAGCAAACGAATACCAGAGGAATCGTTAACGATAAATTGGTAGGAGGGTGAGACTCGTCGCTTGTGGCGTATTCGATGCTCAATATATATATACATATACATACACGCGTGAGGGTGGTAGCATCAAACAATTAGCCAAAATCCTCGCGCACCCCGTTGGAGGTTAAGTTCTGATTGGGGTAGGTTGTTACAACTAATATCTTTGGTCTTATCCTCGTTATTATCCTCTTGCTTTCTCTCTATTTCTCGCTTTATCTCTCTGCCCTACACCCTCAGCTTCTCTATATATTCCTTTCTTTATCTTCATACTCTCCCTACTCCTTATTACTGAACGAATGGGGCGAGTTTCTCAGAGAAAGCTTCTCTCGCATTTAACAATCCTCTCCTTTAGTATTATATCGTTGGTGCCGCCATACTGATACTAGTGCGGATATTAAAGCGACGTCTTCTACTTCGCCCTCGACTAATTTTCCATTTGAACGAGATGGTAAAGATCTATACCAAGTTATATGTATATATGAGTAAGAGTGTAAATGTGAATGTGTCTATATCCAACTATTTCACCACTTGTTTCTTCTTTATTTTTTATTTCTCATCAGAAGATCGAGGTGACGACGTCAAATAAATGACATTCCTTTGCATGAATTAACCATAACGCAATAGAATGAGCTAGGAATTAAGGTGAATGGAGAAAGAGGGACAAGAAGATTATATGTATAAAATAAAATGGTAAACGAAAAGAGTGAATAGTATATACTGTATATCGCGTTGTAAATAGGCAGGTGTTGGTAAAACCGGAAGCCTTTAGACGCGCCGCACATTCAACTCAATGGACCGACTAATTCGAACTGTGACTTTTGACTGTATAATCCTGCTAGCTGATCCTTTCGGTCACTATGGCGGGAAACGAGCATTGTGTACACGCAGTGATATTCTTTTCATGCTTCTGTATACATGTATATGGGCCCTTTTTTTCCCCCTGTGTTGTTGACTGTATTGTAAGGCCCTGTTATTCGTATACATACATCCGTATGTATACTAAATGTAAATGTGTGTATATATATTGCTCCTGAATTTTACCCCAGGAAATCCCATTATTATTTTTATTTTTATATTTTTTTTATTTTTTTTTTATTTTTCATTTCTTGTCAAATTGACGGATGATAAATCCAACGGGAACTATATATATGTGTATATACATACGTGAGAGTATTCTCTCGAGTTAACTCTCGGGATTATATTCATCGCGAGGCAACATCTCTCTCCCTCTCCGCCAAAAGCTTATACTCGCAAATCCGCAAAATGACGTATAATAAATCGCCAACGTATGTATGTTTATATATGTATATATCTTCTCCCTGCTCATACGATATATGTCCAGTGGGCGCAACGATTTTACATAAATAAATATGTACATGATCGTGCGATGAAACGCGCTCAACTGCGCAACTCATACGCTATATATGTGCAGCACGTATGTATTATACATATAAAAAAATATACAGGAAATAGCTACTGCTGAGGATGCCTTGAACTTATACTTTGAGCTTTCAGCATTTTATATTCTCCAACACGATTGCATCATGGTATAATACATATTTTATATGTAAGATAATGTCTGTATATTGAAATAGAATATAGCGTTTATACGAGACGCGCCCTTGTGCAAAATATACAGAAGGAATTATTGGCGAAGAATGGGAAGACATGTGTGGCGCGAAAAAGTTTTTGCATGAACGCCAGTGGACTGTAGAGTTTAAGTGCGCTACGTTGATTCCGGACAAAACGCCACACGCGGTGCGTGTTTCATATATTTGTTCCTTCTATCAAAACATCACTCTACATATATAAACATAAATTATTTATAAATATACCTACATGTATATAAATAAATATACAACCAAAGTTCTTATCTGTCATATATAAAGTACATGCTCTGGTCTTCGGAAGCGGAAACAAATGAATTAATGTTCTCGACGACGCGTATACGATCTATAATACCCACATGAATGTGTATATTTTGTCCCGCCCAAATTTCTTTTCTATTCTGTTGTTTTCTTTTTTTTTTTTACTTTATTTTTTTTTTTCTCTTCTCAATGACACAAAATCGACCGTTGTACCAGAGCTAATGCGGTGTGTGACACGATGGCCTTTTTCCTCGTGTCAAACCTAGAAAAGGGGAAGAGGATATGAGAGAGAATATGAAAGCAAAATATCAAAGCCTATAATAGTAAAACGCTTCTAAAAGGGTGGCTGGATGCGTTCTCTCTACTCTCTTGGTTGAGGGCGAAATGCTCACGTCGGACCAGTGACATCTGTATTAGCGAGATTATGGGGTCGTTTTCAGGGGTGTGCACTGATCATAGTACATGTATATATACAGATATAAATATACATATACATATAGGTACGTGATGTGCAGCCGGTTCTCTTGGATAGCGACACGAAATAGGTGTGGACATAGAATGACGAGTGGATACGGGAGAAACATTACTATACTATACTGAGGGTGCTATGCTTCCCTGCTGCTTCACTATACCACCTAGATATATTTCTCCAACTATACTAATACTCCTAAGCGACTTTGGTTAGTTCACTAATCTGTTGGCGTATGCACAATGTGCTTTTGTTAAACAGGACACAGGACATCACTCGATATACTGACGTGTCAATTTGCCATTGATGAGAAATATTGATAAATATACACATGTACAATATATTAACCTAAAATATTTTTTGACAATGTATTGATTGAATTTATTTGATAAATTAGTATCGTTTTAATATTTTAAAAATTAATTATAGGATAGATTGAATGAATTAATGATTTGTTTACCACGAATTGCAATATATTTTTCAGTAGGCCAGTGGAGAATTTAACTGAAGTCAGTATTTTTATGTATGTATAGTGTGTTTGACGATTATAGGGGAGCTAATACCGTTCTACAGTGTACCAAAAGCTGTATGAACATCGATGTGAATGTGTATATGTATTGTATATAACTTGGGGCGACCGTCATCCCCCTCTTGTCGTAGGCAACACTGTGAGTGCGAGAGTTACCCTGCAGCTCTGACAGTCGTGCGTGCCACAGACGACTATTAGTACAGTTTGGATGGTGATCAAGTGAGTTTGTCAGTGTGAAATTCAGTCCCTTTGTCCGCAATATTTCACAATAATATATATATTTTGTTTCATGCAAAATTTTAGGTCAAATTATTTAACCAATGTGCTGTAATAGAGTTTAAGAACGGTGTAAAGTTTATCAATATGATTGTATAAAATTCACTTGGATATGTACCACAACGTGAATCTCGCGTTAATTTGGAATTTGCATTGTAAGTAAAATTTATACTACCTTTCTATTCTCACACTTTATAAATAATATATTGAAATGTGAATAAAGCAATATAAGTACTCCGTTTATCCACTTTATATACGTGCAATTAAAATCACGAGAGGAAAGAGAAAAAAATAAGCCACACAATAAGAATGAAAAAAAGAAGGGAGAGAGATAAAAGGTCGTTGTATTATTATTGGCGAAAAGAAAAAAAATAAAAAGAAGCAGCCGACGGACGATGGAGGAACGACCGCGCATCGTGGCAGCACCTAATTTATAAAAAAGATAGTCTCTCTCTTCGCGTGGTATTTACGACAACAGACCTCGCGTATACGCAAAAGAGCATTGGTCGATGTATTACGATGTATAACCCGGATGTATCAAAGGGACCGCGACTTTACAGCCACCATATACCTACACTTTACGGCGTCTCAAAATCCGACATCTATATAAGTGCAACTATTTTTTTTTTTTTTTCTACCATATAGAAAATATATATACACACCTATATATAATATCTTTTGTTCCTTTTGTCATCCCCGCACATATTATACCGCATCATCAATGAATATAAAATAATATATTCACATTTAAAAAATAGATAAAAAAATAAATAATAAATTTTTAATAAATGTTCGCTCGACACTAGCGTTGAACTCACTCGGTGTATAACGTCACGTTTGCTTTCAACTTTCCAATTTTACTGAAAATTATTTTCTCATACAATATTATCAATATTCCACATGTGATATCCCATTTTTACAACAGCAAAAACAGCTGCAACACTGATAATACCGCGTGCACCAATATTAATGCTGTCCATATGCGTTACAAGAAGAATTTTCTTATCTCAAATGCTAGTCGTCCAAATATACAACAGCAACTAGTAAAAGTGTCTCTATAACGATAATATCAACTATGTATATATATATATATATTATGTAAAGGCTTGGAGAGTATACGCTGAATCCAAGGAGCTCCTGTTATACGCGCATATGTGTCGTTGGAATTTATTTAAATTGTTTTCCTACTGCGGTTAGTTATCTATTGGTAATCCGAGTTGCTTTACTTCCACACATATAATCTCCACACATGGTCACCTTTATTATAATATACACTCTTCCTTTATTTCGTTTTATCCTTTTTATCATCATCCACTTGCACTCGTGCGTTATCTCGATAATAACAATTATATCCCAAGGCGAGAAACGAGATTTTACACCTGAGATTATTGTGTTATGTAGTATTATAATTATACGACTTTGACCACTGTATCTATTTAACAATATATACAGGAATGATAATAAAAGTAGTGATTGAGCGTTTATATACATCGTATATACATGTTTATATATATACATACAAATAGGTAATATATAAATATAAAAAAAAAAATTTTGAAAAAAAAAAAATTGATGATTATATTATATTGTTTCATTATTCTCGCATCGTTTATTCAATCGTCAAGGATCTATTCACTTACGATTGTGATGATTCTCGTTCGTTTATATTTGTATGCACTAAAATATTATTTCTTCCATTTGCTATCCACCCACGTTTACACCAAGTTTAATTAATATTCACACAGCAGGTTGGACCGTTTGATTAGGAGACCGTTGCGCGGTCCGATGGACAAGCATGCATTCATGTATATATACACGCAGTTATGTACGTGTATATATATATATGTTTATACGAAGGGCAAACGTCAGAGAACGTACGGATACGCGAGCGGTATAGGGATGAAATGCGCGAGAGAAAGCCACATTCCGTGGGCCTATAACTGTGTATAACATCACAATCATAACTAGAAGCCCTCATATATGCTCATTCGAGCGCCTAGGTACGTCTGCCAAAACGTCCTTACGCTTCAGCGATATCAAAGAACAGACCGTCGGCCGTTGACGTTATGCTATATGTTTCTCTCAACTATTTGTTGTATATATTGGTGTATAGTATTTGTACACGCATTCTCTATCCACCAGTTGTTTTACCGCGACTGGCTGATGCTGTATGTCATGTGGGTTATGTATACCTACATGCCATTTGTAATGTGTATATTAGGGTGTTTCATTTTTAGGCGATATTTTTTGTTTGTTTTGAACACTGAAAATCTGAGGATTTATATGTATAAAAAAAAATATTCCTGTTTAAAAAAAAATTCAGAGGTAATTAGAGGCTTAGCTAATGCAAAAATTCGATTTTCTATATAAATAACACGAGAAAATTTTTTTTTTTTTTGACTTCAACTCGATTTTTCGGTAATGAAAAATTTTTTTTGAAAAAAATGAATATACAGCTTTGGTAGGGCATTAAATTTGCTACAAAAAAGTTGTTCACCGCAAACGCTCTCCGACCAGCAGTTTTCGAGTTGTACGTAGAGCTGGAAAGGTGAAAGTTGATTATAATTGACAAAAAATTTTCTTTAAACTGGAATTTATTGATTTGACACTAATTATTATCTTACAATAAACGCTATAATGCTGAATCAACAATGTAATAGCATAAAAAAAAAATTTTGATTACCGAAAAATCGAGTTGAAGTCGAAAAAAAAATTTTTCTCGTGTTATTTATATAAAAAATCGAATTTTTGAATTCACTAAGCCTCTAATTAACTCTGAATTTTTTTTCAAACGGGAATATTTTTTTTTGTATAAATTATCAGATTTCCAGTGTTCACAAACAAAAAAAAATATCGCCTAAAAATAAAACACCTTAATATATGCAACAGGAATATGACAAAATAATAAAAGAAAAAGAAAAATAGCTTCATCTCTAATTATCACATGCAAAAATATTGCATACATTTTCACAACCCATTGTATATAGTTATGCATAAAAATTCGTTACATTAAGTTCTTCATCAATAAAAATAAAAAAAATATAAATATAAATATACAATAATTCTTTCGTGCGATTCATCCTCCCATATACACATAAAAATTTTATTTTTTTATTTCTCATGCTCTGGCTCTCTTATACTCTCACAATCAATATTTCCTCTTATATATATATATATACACATCCTCATTTTCTCTCTCTTGTCCTATCTTGCAATCATTTTGTTTCATCAATTTATTATCGAGCAACGTTAATACGCAGTAGCAACATATTTATTAGTGCAGATAGGACCAAGTCCCTTTCTTTTTACTCGCTTCCAATTACCCAGTATACGCAGGGAGGTTTTAGTTTAGTACCACGCGGGCTATTGCTTTCCACTGATGCACGCCCGGCATATACACATTATAATATATACATATATATTTATACATGCCTGACGCTCGTTTATACCATCGTTTCGCCTACGTCCCACGGAGTGTCTCGAGTTGTGTGCAGTGTATATACAGTTCGAATGAGAGTAAAAAAGATGTAGAGAGAAAAATAATACATACACACATTTATACATAATATATAAATACATTTGTGTGTTTCGAGGTGAGAGACGAGATGAGATAGTCGGGAGGCGGTGCGTGTTGGCCGATAATGTAATAACGTATCCCCCATTCGAGTCCACTTCATAAAGCAGAGAGTTTCTCGAGTGTATCTTATTCTCTTATACTTCTCTTCTTATATATTTGTGTTTCACCTCCGTCTTTTCCCTGTTTATATATCCTTCCACCTAGGTATTATACATACGTTATATCTTTTGCGGTGGAGCGAACGTGTGTCGACCGCAAGGCTCCGAAAACTTCCATACACTTATATATAATATATACATACACACAACATATTATATCTACATACCAACACGACGTCGATGGGACATGGACCAAAGCAAACGAAGTTGCGTATAAAGCGCGCGACGCGATATGATATATAAGGGATTTGTCTCTGCGGCAGCGTCGTGCGTCATGTCGCAAATATTAACTCTGATACAGGCCATTCATTCACTTAATTACAAACAGGCGTGATTTAAGGGAGGCAAGACGGCAGGGGGTCTTTTCCAAAGGAGAGAAACAGAGAGGGATACAACATCTCATCTGTGTGAAGGAGAATATGGTTTGTGTTGCTATTTCTTTACGACCCCTCATTTACACAACGGTTATACTTGCAGCGCAATAGCCCAACAAGAAGCAAACTCCTTATAATTATAGTTATATATATCTAAACTGACGATCAGTGTAAAGTGTATACGTGTGTGTGAGTTCATGGGTTAAGTGCTTTTCATCTTGTCAATTTTATTTAATTTTATTTTATTCTATTTTATTCGTTGCATCTATCGAGCGTGTGGTAATCTCTAAAGCGCTTCGATATATATATATATATTGTATTGAGAAATAAAATTCGTGTTAGACAATAATATATATATAAACGTTAGCCTTATTCTCTCATGCAAGAAAAAAAAAATAGAAGACTTTATTTTTTTTCTTCTTTTTCGCGAAGGAAAATAAAATAGCGAGATAAAGACTATAAGAAAGGGGATGTATATAGTATAGAGTAGTATGCGCGTGGATAGAATGGAATGTCTATATGAGCGACGGCGGACGATGCCGCGAGAATCGACGAGGAGGAAACGCGGTGACGCGTGATCGTGTTCCCCTTGCACATTGGCCAAAGGAAAAGATCCTACACATTGTGCACACAGGCGTTTTCTTTTTTTTTTTTTATTCTTTTCCGGATAAAGCTGCGTGTTCGTCTTTGCTTCCTCTTTTTATTTTTTATCGTATTGCTATATACACCCTGAATGAAAACGATATTAACTTTTTTCTTAGTTCACATTATACACTTTCCAAATGCCAATAATAACAAAATTATTCGCCGATTTTTTTTTTATTATTTTTTCAGTTAAATATAAATGTAAAATATATTATAGTGATCGGCACTTGTTTTGACACGTGTTGTTCGTCGCGGTTAAATAGTATACGCGTATAGATATAACGATGATGATATGGTTGCGTTGCTGATATAAAAAAGATTTAACGTAAAGTGATATGCCTATCTCACGTTCAGTATATACATATATATATATATATATACTTATATATTATATACATATGGCAAGTGGCAATAGCGTATTTGAGGGAGAAATACTCAAGTATGCATGAAAGGACTTGCGCGCGTCTTTAAAGGGATCGCGCAAGCCACCCGGTGCTCGCAAGAATATTCCTCCTCATTCTATCATCGCTCCATCCCTATATAACTGCCAAAACTTATGCCAGTTATCTAGGTAGAGTATTTCTTTTTATTTCCTGTCTGGATGGAGCTTCAACTTGAGTAATTCACTCAGATGAATAACTAACGATCTATAAAGAGAATTACGCAAAAGAAATATACATATAAAAAAATAAAATAAAATAAAAATAAAAAGCCCAAACTGGCTGTTATCATTTAATTACTCTTAGCTATATTCCAAAGCCAAGATAATCGCTGTGTCTGAGCGTGCCCAACGCATTTCGCTGTGTTCAAAAGCTTAAGTTATTAATAAAATAGTCGTTTTGCTCATTTGCTCGTTTGCCCCATCTTCTTCTCTCTATATATTATACATCCAACTCTTGCATATATCCCTCAATTCTCTTCCCTTTTTCTCTCTCAGCTTCATAACGAGGGGGATATATCTACCTAAAGCACTATAGTGCCATGTCGTACACGGGATCGAATATCATCGAGACTATCTCATTCGATTGAGAATTATGCTAAATTTATTCGAGTTAGGGGGAATTTGATTGAGACATCCGGCCGCAAAAGAAGGTGTATATCTACATCAGTATATATACCGCCGCTTGAGTTTGCAGTAAACGAAGATGGTGTATGAGTAAATTTAGATATCTACCTATATATGTATATTATTCACTACAATCAAATATATATGTATTGGATATACGTGAGTTGAGGCCCCCTGTAGCGTTATGTTACGCGCGCGATGCCGCTTGGTGTGGTTACTCACCCCATTCGCGTGACAACAGTTGTGGTTAAATGGCTAGCAGTGCTTGGGAGCTCCGACCACGCGGACCCAACACACCCTCAACTATCTCTCATGCTTTCCATTGCAACAAGCAACAAATTCGACAGTGTGAGGCATTACAATTTTTTTTTTTTTTTTTAAATCTTCTTTCCCTCATTTCTTGCACTCTATTTTTTTTTCGCTCTCTGTTTCTCTGACTCTGGCTGCATCTCCATCTTGCTGTTTAGTTATGTTGAAGTTCGTATATATATATATATATATACATAGATATAGTAAGAGAAAATGTATGCTGAAAGATGTGAGAGAAGTGGACAGAATATAAACTCGTAACACTTGGTTATTTAATTAAAACCGGATTAAGTCTCAAGTTCCTTTTGTACATTCGGTAATATTTTCTTTCAGCTTCTCCCTTGCTCCATCATTGATATTAAATACTATAATTGCTTTATACGGATTAAAACAAGAGAACAATCAGTTTGTATTACTGTCTGATGGTTTTATTTGTGATATAATTTATTTAGAGGAAAATTAATACGGAAAATAATATTTAAGTTTAACGCGTGAATCTTTGGACAATATTCTAAATGACTATGGATATATATATTTGATATATATGTCTGTGTAGTTATATGTATATATACTTGGTCGTCACGTCGACTGTACGCGCGTTGATGCTTGCTATTAAATCAGAAGAGGCACTTGAATAGTTCCGCGATGCGCTTGGAATTCAGAATTGGAATCTATATGCTATAAAGTTCGCGCGGGCGTAACACGATGCCAAAACTGAAAATTGTTGCCAAATGTCTGTTGTATTATATATGTATGATCGGAAAATGTATTCGAAAATATGAACTGCTTAAAAGCTGATTATGATTATTATTATATGGAAAAAATCGCGCAATAAATGCGAAAAAATAGAAGGAAAGAATTTTTGTAAGGGAAAAAAAATATATAATCGTTATAAAAAGCCACTTAGTGTTACACTCCATAAAATACTAAATTGCCATCAACGCCAAAAGGGTATAACGGTGAATTCATTTTAGAGAAAAAAAACTTTAGAAATGTGAGAGATATTTCTCGGTCAAGTTGATCTTAATGTTTAAATAAAGTTGTTTAATATCAAAAGAAATGCTTTCTCCATGATTATTCAAGAGTCATTTCTTTCTTCGTTTATTTTTTGTGCCTTTCTTTATTAGCTTGGGAGCGCATTTGGTGCTTCTAATTAAAGATACGAGATCGCTCTATCGCGCGCAAACAGTCGTGCAAAACATCATCCCTCGCTTTAACGTTAGCTAAGTGTAAATGATAGCGCGGTCGCCATCGTCGAGATACTTTTAAAAGAACGGTTACGACGTCATATTCCTGTGAGGGGTCGCGTTCTTTTGGATTTCACAACGAAGTGTGATAAAAATAAAAAAAAATAAATTGAGAATAGAGTATAAGAAAAGAAGAGACAAAAAGCCCTGGGAAAAGAATAGCGCGTCGCGCTATTATAGTATCCCAGCTCTTTTCTTCGTGCAATATGAATCGCGTGAATATATTCTACTAGCAGAGTGGTGACATTATAAGAAGCTTAAATGAAATTGCAAAAAATATATGATAATAATAAAAAAAACTACAAAACAAATCGAAAATATTTGCAATTTAACGTTGAATTTAGTGTTGTTTAATACCAAACAGAAAATTGCTTGACGCAACCGGGTATAGTATATAGCATTCAACGCATTATTTTCAATTGGAAATTGTTGTCGACTAGCCATTGCGTTCGTTCCTCTCTCTCTATAACATTTACATGCTCTTCCTTTTCTTTATTTCAATAAAAGAAAACGAAAGGAATATCGAATACAGTGGCGCGGACATAAATTTGCGAGGCCACTTAATTGAATGGGGAAAAAGTGTACAGGAGACGTGGGATATAAGCAAGAAGACATTGAGAAAAGAAGATCGGGAGCGGTGAAGCCCAGACTTTGGCCGGTGAGGACAAAGAGCAATAGAATATCTTCTAAGGATGTATATATTCGATAGACATGGATATGTTAAACGATCGTGGAATGCACCAAAGTATTTGCCGAATAAACGCGCGTGCAAAAGGGAGAAACGCGGGTTACTATACATATATACGAAAAAAAGAATAGTCCAAATTCGTTTATATAAAACATATATAAACGATGACAAAACGTTCTTCGCGTGCCAACCAACAAATTTTGAGCTAGATTTTTTTTTTAAACATTTTTTTCTTTCTATCATACTGGGATATATAATGTTGACATCCAAATGGACCATGTCACGCGTGCTGCATTGAAAGAGCTAAGCTTATCGTTTGTAAATAATTATTCATATGGCTTGTAAAAATATAGAGGAGAAACGATACGCGAGAGATTTCCGGATAGGTTATTTTTTTTTCGGTCGTTATATCCAAGCAACGTATTGTAAGAAGAGTCATAGGCACGTGTCTACAGTAATATCTTCTTTTTCTCTCTATTTCAAAGTTGCTCGTTTCCTTCCCACTTGTGTGTGTGTGTATGTGTGTGTGTGGGTGTTATAACTGAGCGCAAATAAATAAACATAGTCGTTGGGTTGAGGTGCCACAGCTGGTGGTATAGCTAGCCTCATCACGAGACAGATCGTTTATCCACACTTAAAGTTATATTATTTTATGTTTAAAAAAAAAAATTTTTTTTTTTTAATATATGTATATTTATGATATGTTACAATATTGTTTAGGGTGTATATTTAATTTTTTAATTTATTTGTTTATTATAGGCAAGAAAAAATTCCCGTCAGATCCGTCATGTTGTCCAGTGTGCAGTGTTACTGTGAGGCCACAAGAATTGGAACAACATTTTGCTCAGGAATTAGATCGACTTTACAAAGTTTCGACAAACAATTCAAGACCAAGACAAAGGTTGACATTACCACCGACACATCATCAAGATCCTGCACATGGTCCAATGTTACATGCACCGTCAACGGCAGACGGCACACCAATTGGCAGATGGGAAACTTACAAGAGGATTCGAGCTAACCGTCAAGTAAATATTGATTATCCAGTGATATTTGTTTTTTTTTTTTTTTTCAATCACTTGATAAATAAAATTTTAATCTGATTAATTGAAAAAAAAAATTTTTTTTTCTTCATCTATAATCAGGCGCGAATCCGTGTGAAAAATCGTAAGAGAAAAGCAGACGAACCTGCGTGTCCGGTGTGCAGTGAACGTCTCTCTGGTACACCCGATGAGCTCAATCAGCACGTTGAACGCTGTTTAAATAAACATAACGGTGGTAATCCTGGATCTAATGTTAATTTAGATGACGAAGAGGTTGACGTGGAAGGCGATGCAGAAACATTTGAGGAGTATGAATGGGCTGGTCAGAGAAGAATTCGCGCGACTTCGATGCTCATCGGAGGATTCTCTGGTAAGAATAAATATTACGGTTCAATTATTCAAAAATTAATAACAATATATGCAAAGGAAAAGAAAAAAGAATAATAAAAAAAAATATAAAATTCAAAATCATCGAACGTGATTACAAACAAATTATTCGTGATGAAAATTCAGATTTATAATAATTCAACGACGAGGATGAACAACGTTTATAATTTGATTTTTTAATTTGTTTATACAGCTGTTGGATTGGCGACGTCGTCGAATAATCGTGGACCAAGTGGTCCAGGACGTCAAGAAGAAGAAGAGGATTTAGTTGTAGATGGGGATGATGCCGCACAATTTGGCCCGTCTCAATATTCAGAAGCAGATGTAATAGCTCCACGAGGTGAAGGGACACCAAGAGAACAAAAGGAACGAGATGCATTACGCGAAGCAGTTATATCACCAAATGTACCATTAACACCTCATACACCACCAGACCAACCACATGGGGCACAAATTGACGTTAAACCTGAGCCAGGAACCATTGGTATTACCAACAATTCATTATCACCAACGTCAACACCGTCAAGACAACGTAATGATGGCGATGACTGTTTAATGTCATCGCCAAAATGCGAAAATACCGATGCACCTGTGGTTGAAGCATTGCGCAACAGAATTCGTGAATTGGAAAATGAAATGCGCGGACAGCCCTTCAAATGTTTAATTTGCATGGTAAGTTTAATTAATATTAAAATTTAATTTACATTGTAGCATAAATTATAAATTAAATTGTGTATTCAATTTGTTTCAATTCATATAGTGGAGAAATCATTTCAATTCATATTATGATTTGTATTTTGAGTTATACTAAATTATAATTATAAGAATTTTTACCTTGGCTTATTTTTATTCCAACGATAAGAAAAAACTACGATGAAATATCACTGGTCCCTCTTGTTATCGCAGGAGCAGTACAAAAAGCCTGTGACATCAGTTTGCTGCTGGCATGTACACTGTGAACAGTGCTGGTTACATACACTGGTGAGTATTTATTTTTATTTAAATTAATTCATATATTATTTCACGTGAATATCAGTTGAAATGTAATTTAATAATATTCATAGTATTAATAATAATACAATGGAAAATTGTGTATTTCATTCGATTTTCATTATTCCAATTGAGTTATTTGATATGTTGAATCAGCGCGACCCATTCTATCAATTCATACGGGTGATTTATATCAACTATATAATATGAGTGATTTTGAAACAGTGATAATAACACGGATATTCTCTTTATGCTCTTTAACCATCAAAGTATAATCATATGAAACATGTATTGAAGTTTGAATAATACATGAAATAATTACAACCATCAGACCAATATTAATTACCATAATACTAGCAGGTTATTAAAATTGATAATAAATGAGTTTATCAATTATATTATCGCATTATATGTTTATTTGTGTGTTTATAGGGTGCAAAAAAGCTCTGTCCGCAGTGCAACATGATTACATCACCATCAGATCTACGGAGAATTTATATGTGAGCTTTTACTTGGAGGAACTGCCATGGCGTCAATGGTTACACACATACAATTATTCAACAGAGGAATAAATAAATTAATAATCTACGATGTCATCAGCTCCGTATAAATTTTCAACAGACTTTCACCTTGTACATTTGTATATTTATTAAATTAATGATTCAAGTCCCTTGTTGCATATTTAGCGTTTAGTAAATTAACTTCTAGTTTGTAATGGACAAAAAAAAATATATGTATATGTATAATATGATCAATATTGCCCGCGGTCTCACAATAATCATTCATGAAAATCAGTCAGTTTGATATAAAAAAATAAATTATTTATCCAGACGCGAAAAAAATATACCTTCATAATAAACAAGAAATTAATTTTTCGAACGTATTCCAAAAGGAGTGAAGGTAAAAAAAAAATATATCTATTCATGGATCGGTGCGATAGATAGATGACCACAAAAGACTTACCTAGATAGATGAATAATTAACACCATTTTAGCTGAAAAAGAAAAAAAGAAAAAAAAAAAAGAAAACGAGAGAAAACAAATAAAAAGATGTGTGGACGGGTCACGGTACATTTCCGTCCGGATTAGCGACAAAAATTCAATTCAACTTTTGACAACTCAAAAGACGAGCTTGTTATAAATTAACCAGTTTACATATGCGTGTGTGTACGTGGATAATATAAATGAAATAAAAATTCAGATCGTCTTGTCGTCTTATATTGAATAATTGTATTCAATTGAAACTGTGCAAGCACAGGATTGTAAATAAATAAACTGGCACGCGGTATTCGCTAAAAAAAAAAAGGTATCCCGAATCCCGAAGTTATGTTCTGTATTCGAAAATGCAAAAAAAAAAAAAAAAAAAATAAAGAGACCATGAAATGTATAATCAAGACTTGGACTTTCCATTTATTTATTTTTTTCAGCCGCTTTCTCGCTTCACAATATACACCTCTCTGGATTGCACGCAAATTTATACATATATGTTGGCAGAAGATAAGATTCTAATGGAGTAACGACCAGATGAAAATGAGAATTCACTGTGAATTTCTCAATGGTAGCGTGTAATCAGTTGAATTTCCCGCAGTAGTAGCCACCTATAAATACCTGCGTGTAATTTCCGCCCTCACGACTGTTATCTCACAACGGCTGAGGTCGTTTGTCGAGCAAGACATCCTAATTAAACCAGGGGCGTTGGCTTGCTTTGAAAATAAATAGCTTCACTTGTTCAAAAGAAAGTACCAGGCATTATATACAAAATGGCGCATATGCCACGGACAAGGGGGTGGTAAATCGAAGAGAAAAGAGATTTGCACATATACATATTTAGCACAACCACCATCTTAAATTTCTTCACCTATACATACACACAAATTAATATACGTTTATGCATTATCATTTAGGTG
Organism: Microctonus aethiopoides; assembly: GCA_030347275.1. NCBI lineage: Eukaryota > Metazoa > Arthropoda > Insecta > Hymenoptera > Braconidae > Microctonus > Microctonus aethiopoides. The sequence continues at coordinate 3,526,538 of JAQQBS010000004.1, forward strand.
CGACGTAAAAGAGAACATTTATTTTACGTGGCGAATGGTAAAATGGGGTGGTGGCGGCAGCTGTATTTATACTCACAGACAGCCGGACGTTGGTACCATTTCGCATATATACCAAAGTCATATTGTGCACGCGTGTATGTATATATACGTGAAAGATTTTTTTATTTGTGTGAGTTTGCGCGAGTTCACGGTGGGAGAAAAGAGTTGCGGGAGAGAATGGAAAGGCGCGCACAGTACATCGGTGGGTTAAATTGCTTAAAGGCGGGGTGGATACAGGGGGTGAAAGAGAGCGGTAACATTTATAAAAGGTGAACAGGCGCAAGTGGGGATTACAAAGTGGACAGAAAGCTCCGCCTCTATGCGGTATTTGTACACTTGCACGTGCTCCTTCGGACGTCCTACTTTCTCGTTTATATATTTATCTACGCATTGACTTAACATATGGGATTTTCACCTGTCCATTGTTGCTCCAAGTTTTCCAATTAATTCATCATCTTCTTGGAATGAAAAAAAATTATAAAATACATATTAAAATAAAAGAATAAACAAATAAATATGAAGATATATAAAGAAAATTAATATAAACTAATTATTGGAGTGAAAAGTTTTTTTGATTTGATGTCCGTAATATAAAAAAGTCTTTGACGTTATTGGATTGCAATATGAAAAGAGTAAATTTCGTGCGGTTACTTGAAATAAAAAGTGGGTGGATTTGCAAAGATCTCGCAAGATCTCAATATTGCAATCAACTGCGCAACTCCAAATGGTCCACACGCGCTTGCGATGTTGCGCGAGTGTCAGATTAAGCACCGCCTACCGCCCTATTGAGGCGGCAATTCTTCTGAGGTCCTCCAACCACTACCTGGGGCCGCGACGTTCTCCGTGACTTTGATCGCGCACTGAGGTGGAGCACACACGGTGAAAATATACTGACGTTTCGGAGTACACATCACGGTCATGACCTCCCTTTTATAAACGTCGCGGGTTTTGATATCAACATTGCTCGCGCCACGCGTCATGTTAAGTTGTTCTACAAAAGAAAAAGAAAAATCATCTCCAATTCTTTTATATTCCTATCATTATAGACCGTGGGATCATTGGAGTAGAGATATATAAAATACTACACACACTTGACTCAAATCATTGGTTCACTCAGACGAATGAAAAATATTTTATTTTATTTATTTAATGTGTTGTTGTAATAGCTTGATACTATTTTTCTCAATCAAATAATTAATATCATTATATTATTTCGAATTAATTTATTTATTTTCATTGCGATGAAAAATATTTTCAATTTCAATAATCTCATGGATGCTTTTAACATGGACAGAGGGTTTCAATTTATGATGAAAATCCCTGCATCAATAGTTGAATGTTGTGTTATTAATTAATATAATTAATTTTTAAAAATTCCAGAGAGTAATATCATGTAATCCTAGATTAAATGCAGACGAAATTATTCATTGAATATTTTGTTGATTATATACGCGATTTGTTCTCAAAATAAAATCAATGGACCGTGAATTTACATCAAATCATTTCTGATATAAATAGATTAATTGAAAAAGTAAAAATAACTGCATAAAATTACAAATAGAACCAAAACGGATTTGAGACTCGTGTGTTTTAGTGAAAAAAAAAAAATAATTTCTAAAAGAGAGAAAAAAAAATCTCATCATCAATGTATGTAATAATTAATAATATTTAATATATTTATACTCATTAAAATACACATGTAATGTCGTTACAGTTGCTGTAATGTAACTGATTCATACGGCATCCAGCATGATAGCTTTTTATGTAACTAAATTCATATAAATTATCAGAGGCACATATTGGCAATAATATTACTTTTTTTTTTTTTTTGCGTTGCTTTATCTTGTACCAAACAAATTGATTTTAGTAATATTGTACATTTTTTTTTTTTTTTTTTTTTGGAGCAGCTGTGAATTATTTTGGAACAAATAATAAATTATTATAATATTGGATTCTTGCCAAATGAACATAAGCTTCGCATAATCTTAATATAATTATAATAATAATAACAGTAATTATAATAATCATAGTATTCAAATAACATTGAAAAATCTTTTTGAATGAAGAATTGTTTAGGAGTTCAATCCGAAGATAAAAATAATTACGCAGATAAAATTGAGCAATTGGGTGAATTATTTAAGATTTATAAACAAAAGCAAATATCATTTCTTGAGAAAATAATTTGGAGAAAAAAAAAACGAAAAAAAAATAGAATTATTATTTATTATTTATCGAACATGAAATATCTCAGTAAACCTGCTATTGTACTTGAAAAATGTTCTTACTTGCAAATGGGACGCTGAAGATGTTTGATCATTTACACATGACACTCATCAATATTTTTATTTGTTTTCCATTAAATTAAATTATTTAAACGTCAACCTTGAATGGTGATCCAGGAATATGATCATCGCCCCACTTCACAATTACAATGTATTCACCTCTCTCACGCACCAGATAACTCACGCTATAATTATTACGACCAACATGCTTGACGTATACTTCTTCACACGGTCCTTTGGGTCCATGTATACCAACGAAAAGTATATTATTGCCTGAAAATTTGAAAGAAGATAAATAAATTAACAGGTACTACAAGTCTCCAGAACATCAAATATTTTATAAATAAAATGAACAACAAATCTTACCAGCTTCTCCAGCATTAACAGTAAATTGATTTTGTTTGCCCAAATATGCTTTTTTCAAACCCATTCCCTTACTGGTAACTTTGGTAGCATCGGATTTGAAACGTGGTAAAACAGGACCAGTTTGTTTTGATTTAGAGAATTTCTGTACTGTTTCAACGACAATGGAACTCGTTTCTTGAGCGCCTTTCTCAGCCAAATCGGATCCTGATACCATAAATAATTACAAAATAATAATTTTGAATTTCAAATTCAATTAAATACAAACAAAAACACTTACCAGTGCATGGAACTTTGAAAGGTGAGCCAGCAATGTGATATCCATTGTACTTGATGCTAATGTAGTAATCTCCCGGTACCAACGGGGTGTATCTAACTTTGTATCCTTCTTCAACTTCGGTGCAATCCATAGCAACTTTACTTGGACCATCAACGGTAACAGCGAGGGCACCGTGGCCAGCATTGCAAGTATCCACAATAAAATCTGTTTTTTGACCAGTTTTTATTTCTTTTAACCCATTACCATACGCGTGAATAGCTGCTGGATCCGCGTCTACTTTGCCGACTTTAACACGGAATGGACTTCCGTTTATATGAACACCATTAAATTTAAGATGAATATTATGAATTCCATTTTCACGTGGCATAAATCTCACGGAATATTCCTCAGAATCAATGGCCTGAATAAAGCAATCATCCTCAATGCCACTAGGCGATACGATCTGGAAAATATTTTTGTATGTCAAGTACAATTGGCAAATGTAACACAACATGTGACTAATTCAACGAATATTTGTGAATCCATAAAGATTAAACGTACGTTGTGAAGCATAATAATATCACCCACGCACTTTTGCTTCATAATATGTAGCGTCATTATTTTGCAATGATGTTATGTTATTTTTAGATTATTTTACGCAATATATTCTATACTAAATGCTTCTTACTTTATATTACGCATGCACGTAGGAAAAATTATCGACGAAATAAATCTCTTTGGGGTACATAACTCACCTTTCCATCTAGTTGACCCTTTGCTCCATTATTGCGTACCAGGAAAGTCGTTGGATTATCTGGTTGTACACCGTTGTCGGGAAATTGTGCAATTTCCAATTTATGGGCATCTCCTGCGGCCGGTGAAATATAAAGCTTGTGCGGTGAATCGGGGATGTGTTGATCGTTGAATTTAATTCCAACTCGGTAATCACCTGCAATAAAAAAATTTACATATTATTAAATTTATATTATTCATATTTATTTATTATATTGAATTGTATTGTTTAACGAACTATCGTAATTGTTGTCTTGCAGTATGATATTTTTACAAGCTGTAAAAGTACCCATCGTTTCTCAAACTTGGAATAAGAGCTCGAAAAAAATGCACGCAAACTAATTGATGAGAACAAGAATAAGAAGAAGAAGAAGAAGAAGAAGAAGAAGAAGAAGAAGAAGAAGAAGAAGAGGAGGAGGGAAAGGAAGGCAAGAAGATAAAGTTAAGGAGAGGAATAGCGATGAATAATTATAAATAGAGAGAAACTGTGGATGAGATGACTCTTTCACAAATATGAAAACGAAGAGTGAATGAAGAAGAAGTACAAACGGAAATAAAAAAAAAAAATAATTGACGAGGGAGGCAAGTGAAGCTGTAAAACTTAAAGTCGGTCGCGCACACCACTAGGTCCCTCGTGAAGATTCTAGTTACGAATGTCGAATATCCACCGCCTTTGCTCCACCAAACTCCCACATCGTCACAACACTCATATTTATCGTAACCCATTCTATATCTTTCTTGCTCTCATTTTAATTTTGGTTAGCTGTTGCATCCTCCTTCCATTATCGTTTCTCACTTATTTCATACCACTTTCTCATCTCCCTTCTCACCGGATGGCACACGACACGAATATAGCCGAGCTACCAGTAACAACTTCTACCGTTTATCATTCACTTGGTGGAGACTCCGCCAAAATATGATTCCGCGCATGCAACGGATATAGACGATGGTATTTTTGGATCGCGAGAAGGGAGAATTGAGGTAAATCTATTACGCTATCGGCGCATGAAAGAAAATGCGCAGATCATATATATTTTTTATCATTGAACTAATTCAATTGAAAATGAAAAAAAATAATAACAATAACGATAATAATGATGATAGTATTAAATGAAAATTATAATATATACCTGGCTCAGTGACAACATAGCTGACATAACAACTGCCATCCTTGCGATCTTTAAAATCAATTTGTGCTTTACTAGGTCCTTCAACAGACACAGCCAATGTACCAGCACCTGCTTCGCGTGTCCAAATGTTAAATTCACAAGGCTCTCCTTGTTCGCCACGCTCAAGACCTGGGCCACCCGCATGAACACGATGTGCGCCACCGTCTTTCAATGGACCAACTGTAAATTGGAATGGCGATCCAGGAATATGCATTTCCTTATAACGCACTGATACCGTATGAACACCAAGCTCTTTTGGGACAAATGCAACTGCATAAAGACCATCCTCAACTTCTTTTATTTCAGCGTCCTCAGTGACGCCACCAGGTGAAGTAACCGTTGCCGATAGGTCAAATGAAGTAATTCCTGGCATTTTAAATGTCAATTTACATTGACTGCCGACCTCAGTAATTGGTACAGCTTCGCTGCGTCGTTGTATTTTTTCTCGTTGTCTATTGCTACCTTCACCGCTGACTTTAACGGTAAACGGTGAACCCTCAACATGATGATCGGCAAATTTGAGATTCATTATATAATAACCAGGCTCTGTGGGCTTGTATGAAACATTTAAAGTACCGTCAGCATTGTCCTTGCATTGAATTTCAGCTTTACTTGGACCTTCCATTGACAATGAAAGACCACCAAAGCCAGCATTGCGTGTATCTATTGAAAATGTATTTTCAACGTGGGTTTTACCCTCTTTCAATGCTCCACCTGATACTCTCACTTTTTTAGCATCACCAACTTCACGATCTTTTACATCAATTTTGAATGGTGAATTTGTTACATGCTTGCCCATTCGCTTAACGGCTACAACATGTTCGCCAGCCTCACGTGGTGTGAATGAAACACATATGTTACCGTTTGGCATTCTTTTTAAAAAGCACGGCTCTTCCAAACCACTTGGTGCAGTAATTGAGGCATTGAGCGATCGAATATCGTCATCAGTAACTTTGCCTGGCAGTTGAACTTCACTTGAAGAGCCCACGGAAATTTGGTTTCTCTTGCGACCCTCACCTATACATTCAAAATCATTCAAGTCATTTTTATTTATAGTAATGTAAATAATTGACTGAATTTTATTTTATTTTTGCACTCACCCGTAATTTTCGCAACATATGGACTACCCTTGATTGGCTTGTCACCAAATTTAACTGAAATTTTGTACTCTCCAGGAGCAGTTGGCAAGTAAGAAACAGATACAGTTCCATCTTTGTTGTCGTGACACGAAATATCGGCCTTGCTGGGACCCTCAACTGCTAAAGATAATCCTCCAGCGCCTGCGCCTTTCGTTGAAATCGTAAAATTTGCGGGTTCTCCACATACTCCGTAAACGAGACCTGGTCCATAAGCTGTCACGTAACCGCTCATAAGAGAATCAACATGGAATTTGAATGGCGAGCCTACGAAAATTAATTTATAATTTAAAAAACATCAATTCTCTTATTTTTACTTCTATATAAATTATTAATTTTGAGTAGAACAAAATCGTTAATATTTACCTTGGACGTGTTCACCGTTGAACTTTACATAGATCTCATGAAGACCTTCTTCTCGCGGAGCATATTTTAGCGAAACAGTGCCATCGTGATTGTCTTCAATCACAGGTTTATCGACTTGTCCACTCGGCATTTTTACTTCAGCTAGAAAATCAAAAAAAAAAAAAAATATACATATAAATTTATTAATTAATGTGATAATTTCTTTCAAACTGGCATCTAGACAGGTAATTTTGATGAGGTAGATTTTATTAATAATTAACCCAACCTTTGCGTGAATTGACGTAAAACAAACTCTGAAAATTTAACGGCGTAAAATCTAAACCAACACCAGGAATTTCAACGTCAGTATCCGATATCTTGATATCAACGTAAAATATTGGCTTGTCCTGATAATCAACTTCGCTATGAGTAATATCTTTCAAGCACTCTCGATAGTATGTAGATATGTCCTCCCAAGTTGTCTCAATCTCCTCAATTTGATCTTCCCAAATCATTTCCAGAAAATCTCGCGTTATATCAATAAAAAATCCGCGAATTTTAATATTCAATGAAATCAATAGTTTTTATTTTCCGTCTTATACACAATAAATAAATTGAACTCACTCGCGACAATACAAAAAAACGTCAAATATATCAGTTATGAACAGAGGTTTAAACCTTTGAACATTCTTAAATAATTTTAAAAAAAAAAGTTCAAATTAAATAACAATCTACACGAATTCTAGTAAAATGATTCACTAATCAGTGAATTATCTCATGTACAGCTGAGCAGGAAGTTGCGTACTGACTGGTCGCGTATTAACTGAAATGTATCAGACTCTGAGACCGGATTATCTTCCAGAAAATCAAGCAAATAAAGCCAATATATATCATTTGGGATCGCGCGCCACAAAATTTTGCTCGAGGCCAGAAAATAAACTCCCACGCAGGCGCGCGAAAGACGCCGCAAAGGAAAAAGAGAAGGAGTAAGATTATTATGGCAGGATAGGCGAAGAGACAAATTTATATATTAACTATGAAGAATTTCTTTAAAAGCTCCAAAGAGACATCAAACCTGGGCAAATTGCCTATAAAGGAAGTTATAAACAAATTTTATTGCTATAATATTTGTTTACGCCTGACGATGTACATCAACAATTTAATAATATAGATAAAGGGCGAGATGGAAACACACGAGGATTTAATTAATTTGTCTTGCAACTTTTTCAGCGTCGAAATAAAATTGCCGAATGTACTTTGATATTAATTCAAGTGCCAAAGGAAACATTAAAGAGACCCACCGTCAGTTTAACGCTCAATTGATAATGCAACTGGCTCATCATTGTCGCATATAACGACACAAATCCATTTGTCAAACAAAAATTTTGACACAAGTCATATCATTGAAAAAAAAATTTAACGATGTCTAAACAAAATAAATTACCAAATCATTCAAAATCTGGCAAATAAAATTACTTACAAACTCTACTCTTTTTTTTTTTTACATCAATCAGTCACGTCGATAAATGTATACGTAACAAAACTTAATTAGCCAATATTAATATCACAAATGGCATTACAGTATGGTCTTACAACATCTTTCATAACGTTCGTCCGTGGACAACGTTTAGTTTTCATATTTTTGGCGACGTTGATGGTTATATAGAGAGTGGGAGACGACGCACGAATAAGCAGTTAAGGAGGATGAAGATTCACGGTGACAAGCAGTGTGAACCTGTCGCGTCTATCAAATAAATGACCCTCGCGACGCGAGAGTGCCTATCAATAAAAAATGTGTTGGTATTAATTAAATTCTAACTGATTAGCAACTAAATGACTAATTCACTTTCAAGACATGATTATAAATAATAATTGACGTACCCCAACACCACAAAGCAACGATTGCGAGTGGTAGATTGAATTTAATTAATCCAAATAACATAGTTGTAAAATAATTAATTGGTAAATTTTCATAGTTTTCTAATGACAATATATTTAATTATTGAGTCACAATGATGTACTCGTAGTACTTACATGATACTGTGCCGTCAGTTGATGGCAGGGGGATGCTATTAAGACGAATAAAATCGAATTGTTTTGAACTATCGTGTTGGCTTGTTGTACTGCGTTTTGTCGTAAATCTAGAGCTTTCCTGAACGCTCGAGCTACGCTTTTCAATTACACTCTCCTCTTGTCGTTGATGAGATTTTTTTCCTCGAGATGTTTTATGTGTGCTCTGTTCACGATATTCTTCTGATGCCTGAAAACAATTAGATACAATAAAAATGAAAATAATTAATTATAGAATATGAATGTTGAAAAATCTTGATGTCCTATCGTTACAATATTACTTGGAAATTATGCAGATTTTTTTATTTTTTATTTCGAAAAAGGCCCTTTAGAATAATTTCTGAGAGGATCCAGCGCTCGGATACGACAGTATCCCACGATATACTCAGAGGGATTGAATAAACGCAGAAACAATCTGAAATTGCACTACAACAATAATAGATTTTTAGCCCCCACCAATGTTTATTTATGAATTTTAGGAATAAAATGAAGCAATAGCTTTTGATGTTTAGTTGTGTTTATCTCTAAGGAGAATATTTTTCTGCGAAGACGATGACGAATTAGTTAATTATTTAATTATACAACTGTGGCTGGTATATATAGGTAAGTATTCTCATGAGCTTTCGTTCCGGTTTAACTACGACAATTGCTATTTTGGAAATTGAACTCCGACCACAAATATTCACGCGGACCATCTACAAAATATGCAGCTGTTAACTCGTCTCTCATCGGCCAGCGAACTCCCCCAATATTCATGCACAAACACTCAACTCAACAAGTCGTACCGTTTTCCACACGTTCATTCATCATTCTTCTCTTTTTTCTTTTTTCAATCATATACACAAGATATATATAATAATCGTTGATGGAGATATTTATACATAGAGTCGTCATCAGATAAATTTGATTCCATGTGCTTCGCATTCAAGGATGAAAAATTGCGATACATGAAATGAAAAAAAAATAAAAAATGACATTGAGGATTGAATGATAAAAATTGTATCCTGCAAAGCCCAATTATAAATGACATTTAATTTAATTTGTAACATCAATTCCTCAGCCATCATGTCCACCCACAGCTAATTCTCTCTTCCGCGTTTATAAATTCAAGAAAACCCTGAGACTAGTGATGAAAATAGTATACAGAAATGCCTGTGAATCTTCAGTCTGTTGCTTCACTATATATTCATTTGGATTTTTTTAAACCCCGGATTAAATTTCACTGTATACTAACGCGCTTCTAGTATATATGAAGCGAAAAAAAAAGGTAGAAAATGAAACAGAACAGTTGGAATCAATTATTTTAATACACCCATTAAATTGAATGAAAAAATTATACCTTTTAATTCTGGATTTTATGATACTCAAGTGTATGACGCTTCCCTTTGATCAGTTGAGATTTTCAAGAGTAAATAACAGGATATTTTAGCTAATGTTTATGAATAAAAGATTGCTCCACCACTCCGGACAATTTGTTCACCATTTAAGTGTTGTGAAAAAAACCAATTATAGAACACATGTGAGGCTTGAATATGAAATGAATTTGTCTGTACTAAAGAAGATCAATGGCAAATAACAAAATTGACCAGGATTCAATCATAAACTAACCGGTAAATATTTTAATGTGATCTCAACGAGACTTCGGCGTGAACTGTGTCGCTGGAAGAGCCTCGACAATATCCCGGACGTGTTGGTCTCTATAGTTAGATACACTTTCAAATCCCCCACCCACTTATCTAGCAATTGAGAAAATGAAAAACAGTCACAGCAGCCGTGTTGGTTTAGAAAAATATCATGATATTTTTTGAATTTGTCTCATCAATACATGTAAGCTGTCTACGTGTTCCATAACACGAAACAAATCGTGATTTTGAGAAGAAGACTAGTGTTGTTATGAATAATATTTATTTCAGTTCCAACTACTTCATTCGCAGGTGTCAACAATTGTTTATTTGAATAAATAACTTTTATAATCATATTGCCAGGAAATTAAAGGAGCCAAAAAATAATTTCCAAATAATTTATCTATAAAATTGTGCGCTGAATTCAATTATATTAAATATTATATAAATTTTAAAAAATTTTATGCTGTGAATATATAAACTTACCGTGAATGTATAGACACCATTTGGTACAGGTTGACCGCCAAACTTTATAGCAAGTGTATAATCACCCGCATCAGCAACAGTATAATAAATGCTCACAGTTCCATCTCCATTGTCTTCAATATCAATATCCACCACTTCACTAAAGCAAATAAAAAAATAAGGAAAATACATATACATATATTATCACATGATTGTTATGAAATGGCGGGAGAGTTGGGCGCGTGTATAAGATTAACAACGACATCGCGTCAGCAGCTTACTGGGACAATTGCCAGAAAATTCAAAAAACAACAAATAAAACCAGAGTGAACGAAACGGCGCATACAGGAAAGAAGTATCATGTCTGATTTGCGTAAATTGAAAATTAAATATCCTGCCAAAGGTGTCGAGTGAATGTCGCGCTTATGTTGACATCGCTGAAAGTAGTGTGCATTAGCATTTGGGCAGGCAGCATTTGTATCACATTGATATATGAATACTATGTTTGTTCGCATACATTTTATCACATAGACTTAAGTTGAGTATGCCAAAAGCAAAATTAAAATTAATTTGTATTCTTGTGTCATTGTACATGTGTCAACGTCCCGATTGTCTATCCAATATAAACAATTAAAGTAGCAAATTAGCTGTACATTTAGTAGTTAATACTTGTCAACAATATTATGATAAATTGTCTATGAATACGTTGACTTTATAAATTGTAACGTTGCCTCCCATTATGAGACAACCGAAAAAATTGTACACATATCAAATTTCAACCTACGTGACTTGTATTATTTGATAGTAATCCAGTGTATTTTTATTTGACGGTAGCTAAGATTAAAATGTGTTGAGTGATTCGTTTTGACATAGTATCCAATCGCAGCAGTAGTAGATAGATATTATTAGATAAGAAAAATAGTTTCAACTAACCTGCCGGAAGTAGAACGAATGCGACATGTGACAGCGCCTCTACCAGCATTCTCCGTATCGACAGTGATACAATATTCTTCACCCTGTGCCAGAGTTCCCTGTATACCCTCTTTAATTTTACACTCGTCAGCCTTTCCAGTTGATACACTTTGAACATTAACCGGACTACCAGGCACTTCCTTGCCACCATATTTGACATTAATTTTGTAACGACCGCAGTCATCGGGCAAATACGTAGCTTTGTATTTACCATCTCCAATATTTTGTACTCCAACTTTTCGCGGTACTTGATCCGGTCCCTTAAAATTAATTTTTATATTTACTTTATTAATTGCATGAATATTAAATTTTAAATTTATATAGTTTTTTTTAAATCAGTAATAAATACTTACAAGAACTTGCACTTCAAGATCACCGTAGCCAGCTTTGGACGTATCAACAACAAAGTCAACGGGAAAAGAAGCAGTGCATACTGACGCGACACCTGGTCCAGTTAGCACAACTTTATTAGGCTCCACTGTTGGATTAACCTTGAATTTAAATGGGCTTCCAGGCACATCCTTATCGCCATAAGTGACACCAACTTGAATATTACTACCCGCGGGAGGTGGCTGATATGTAACTTCATATGTTCCATCACCGCGACTTTTGATTTCAGGTTTTTTCATTTGGCCTTTATCGGTTTTTAACTTAACATCCAATTGTGCGGGTTCGCATTTCGTTGTATCTACAATGAATTGAGCGGGTACCCCCTCACGCACCATTTCTGGTTCTAATCCAGGACCATAGGCATTCACATCTGACGCGTCAACTGTGTTTTCCACTTGGACCTTGAATGGCGATCCAGGAATGTGTACGTCACCAAATTTAATGGCAACATCGTAATCACCTGACTCTGTTGGCACATATTCAACGCTACACGATCCATCATAATTATCGGTACATGTCATGAGAGCTTCGCTGGGACCCTCGATAGCAAGACCCAATCCTCCATTGCCAGCATCTGAAATAATAAAAATAATTTTTAAATGTTAGCTCCGAATCAACTGAAGATATATAAATATCTGTATCAACTTACTGCTTGTTTCCACTGTAAATCGATTTGATTTATTGACATATCCCTTTTCCAAACCCGGTCCATAAGCACGACACTTAGTTGGATCACATATTTTTTTAACATTCACGGAGAATGGTGAACCAGGTATCGGTACATTGTCATAGAGAATATCAATAGTATGACGACCTTCTTCGAAAGGTGTATAACTCACACGATACGTCCCATCAGTTTGTGGAGTCATAATTTTTTCAGCTTTACCACCACTCGGGTTGGTGATTGAACATGAAACTTTGCCATTATCTCCACCTGTCTTTGGAACAGCTCTAGTATCCACTGTGAATTCCGTGGGTGTGTTTACTCCCAGGCCTGTAATTATAATACAATAAAAAAATGAATATATATTTTTTTAATCTAATCATCAATGTCATTGAGAAGTAAACGTTATTAATTATGAACAGTCTAACGCCGTCTATTATAAAAACTCTTGCACACATAATTTATCACTAATTGTTGTCCATAAAACTAAAGGCCTGTGCAATTAGTATTCAAGATAAAAATCAGTGGAGAAAGCTATGAAATTAGTACAAACAATGATGAACTAGGTGTAGGGAAACAGTATTAAACAAAAAAAAAAGCATGCAGCAATCGAGCAGCAAACGTTTCCACGCGGCTCCTAACCGTGGGGTTGAATGCCATTTCCAGTGACCTTGATCTTGGTTAGATCCACCTCTGATACAATGATGGCTTGAAATGGTGATTCAGGAATGTGTCGATCATTGAAGGTGATATTAATACCATAATCACCAGGTTCAGTTGGTAAATAAGCGACTGCACATGTGCCATCACCATTGTCACGGCAATTGATAGCGGCCTCGCATGGACCTTCAACAGTGACACCAAGGCCACCCTGACCAGCGCCACGTGTATCAATCATAAATTCAGCTGGTCGACCAATGAGGCCATGATGGAGTCCAGGGCCAGTGGCACGAACCTTGGACGGATCACTTCCGTGCACGCAGTTCAGACGATAAGGCGTCGCTGTCGTTGGCTCACCACCGAAACTTATTCTGAGTAGGTATTCACCCAATTCCATAGGTGTGAAATTAACTAAGTAGCCATCATGTGCAGGAATGATATGAGCCTTCACCCGATTTCCCGACGGTGCTGTTATGACCACTTGAAAGTCTGCTGATCTTCCTGCGTCCTGTGTTATCACTCGGAATTGCTGCAAACTGTTCACTGGTGCCGCTACAAGTGGTATTTGATTTTTTTTTTTTTTTTTTTTTTTTTTTTTTTTTTTTTTTTTTTTGTAATTTGTCCTCAATTATATGTAGAGCTGATGTTAGCGGCTATTAATTATTATTAATCATTAGCAATAGCTCATTTTGACGGCGTCGATTATCGACTGACAGGAGGCGTCAAGTGGGGATCAGCTGTTTGGACTTGTGAAACGGTAGCGCGCAAACGTATTTTTTAATTACTTTAAACAATATTCTATTATTAATATGATGTAAGAATTTTTTTTTTATCTCTTGTTTGCGCACCACCGGAAATTCGTATATGTGTGGGCATATATGCACGTCAGTGGAATTAAATCTGTTAAACTTGAAATTATGTTATCGATAATTAAGTCAAAAATAAATACTGAATGAATAAGTAAAATATTTTTCGACTATGCCGTTCATTACTATATTACAAAAGTAATCGAAATTACTTGTGTGATATATATTGTAATAAATTCTGCAACATGAACGTTGTATAAATTTGCATGTCGAATATAATATTTTTAGCTGAAAGCTAAAACTGCGTAACCACCGAGCGGAATTTGTGTGATCTGAAAATAAACACTGTTGACGGTCCACAAGAAATGACGCGCCAATCATATACCGGGGACATTTTTCGACCTTAATTCTCTAAATCCGATTCTAACATATATAATATAATCATTAATTATTATATACCAATTACATATTATAATAATATATTATAAAAGTCCTGAAATATATTTTTGTATACTAAATTTATAAGATATTTATAACTGAATAATCCGAGAGAAATAATTATGTATTTGTAGTATTACTATGATACAATATCGTTGAACATAATTGAGTATTTGCGTCGCAAATCTATTATGTCCACAAATCCTCGAATTATTTTAGTTACTGGCACGTTACCAGCTACCTATATATCGGAATGTATCTTGGAATAATTCTAATTCCTGTCATATAACCTTCAATAAATTTTTTTATCATTCCTGCAGTCTTTGAATATTTCTTTTTTATTTTCTAAGCATAAATCAATGTTTAATTACTCTATCGCATCATACGTATGAAAAGGATAAACCGGATCTATAAATCATAGCTGACACACCGACGATATTATCAGTTATTGTGATGAAAATAGCATAATGACGAATCTTGTAATTAAATCAGATGATTCAGATAATGCCAAATTACTCGGGAATACTCACTGGATTCAAGTCCATCGACCTTGATCTTGGATACATCAACATGTGGTTGCACATTAATTTTGATTGGACACTGTGGTACTTTCAAACTACCGTATTTCAGATTTACAGTGTGAGTGCCCGGTTGTGGAGCAACATAATCTACAGTGTAAGTTCCGTCCTCGTTATCCGTCAATGAAATTGTCAAATCATGACCATCTGGGCCTGTTATTGATACATCTAAATCACCATTGCCAGCCTCACGACAATCAACATTGAAATGTGTTGGAGTACTGGATTTTACAACCTTGTCTAGACCAGGACCAAAAGCGGATACCATCGCGGGATTTAATGGTGAAGTAATTTTTACTCTGTACGGTGATTTTGGCGTTGCTACACCACCATAATTTACCTAGGTTAAATATTACAATGTTAATATATTATTTTTAAAACAATTATCTCATCATTTTATAAAATAATAATATTTACCATCATTATATGCTGGGAGCCAGATTTTGGGACATAATTTGCTTGAACTGTCCCATCATGTTTGTTTTCTAATTTAAGTGGAACTTCTCTTCCAAGTGCATCTTGACATGAAACGTCCAGCGGCGCTGATCCAGCTTTTCTTGCGTCAATGATAAAATGTGTTGGCTTGTCTCTCTGAATACCTTGTGGTTGAATGCCAGGTCCATGAACTTCAACTTTATCTGGATGAAAATCAGCGGCGGGTTGAATAAGGGCAATGTACGCAGACTTGGGAATGTCTTCATTGTCACAGAGAATATGAACGGCGTATGGTCCCGGTGTAGTCGGTAAATAACTCACATCCGCTGTACCATCGCCATTATCATGGCAATCAATTTTTGCTTTAGACGGCCCTTCAATTGAGAAACCTAGTGCACCAGTTTCTCCGTTTGTATCGACAGTAAATTTAGCCGGATGACCAACAATTCCGCCATGAAGACCTGGACCAAACACTCGGATTGACGATTCTTTGTAAGGGCCAACATTTACTTCAAACGGAGACTTTGGAATTTCTTTGCCGCCGTAAGTCACCGTAACTAGGTGTTTCCCTTCTTTTACAGGAGCATAGTGACATTTGTAATTTGTTGCGTCCACTTTGTTTACCCTGATAGTAGGGAAAAAAAATTAGTTTGATTATTCGGAAAGAAAAAAAAAAACATTTTACGACTGATGTTTTCTGATTGAACATACGTGACTGGCAGAGCGACACCATCAGGTCCCCTGCATCGAATTTCAGGAACTGCTTCGCCAGCGTCCTTGGTAATGACAACAAAATCTGCAATGTCCTTGAGGCGTACTCCATCTGGTAAGAGTCCACGACCATAGGCACGACATTTTTTTGCATCAAATACCGGAGCAATCTTAACTCCCATAGGACTCTTGGGAATGAGTTTCCCAGCAAAAAACACGTTCACTGAATGCAAACCAGTTATAGTCGATACGTATTCACATCGCCATACATCTGGAGAAGTTTGACGCAGTTTCACAGGAACAGTTGTCTTAGAACCCTATCGAAAAAAAATTTTTTAATGTTAAAAATTGCAAATTTCCCAAAAATATTATTTTTATTATTATTTTTTTTGCCCAATTACCTGTGGATCTAATATGATTACTTCGGGTACACCACGACCAGCGTCTTTGGTGAATATATCGAAAAATGTTGGTCGATTAACAACAAGACCTTCCGCTTGAAGTCCTGGTCCACTGGCTGTTACTTTGCTCGGATCCCCTGATTGACCATCAACCATGACTGTGTATGGACTTTTTGGAATTTCTCGTCCACCATAAAGCACACGTACTTTATGTGGACCTTCACTTTTTGGTGTGTATGACACAGAATACGTGAGATTTCTGTCATTATTGAAACGAATATCAACGGGTAATTTGTGATTTTTCGAATCATCCACAGTGACTTCAACGTCTCCTTTACCAGCAGAAAATGTCTCGACAGTGAAATTTGCTGGTGCACCGACAATCGGACCCTTTGGCTCAATGCCAGGACCATAAGCTCGAACTCTACGTGAAAATAAGAGAATAATTTCATTAAATATTATTTAACAAAAATAAGAATCGCAGTTATTTGTTCCGCCATCCACACCATTGCATCCGCATTAATATGGCCAATCGGTTACAAGCATTAGACGATAATTTACAGTTATCACACGCTTGCACACCAGCTATTTCCAAAATAGATGACGCATGATATTATATATATTACATGTATATATACATTTTTTTTTTCATCGAATGAACGAGCTTTGGAGTACTCGTCGGGTTAGGTGTCAAACGAGATTAAATAAAGGCATAAATTCCCCTTCTTTTATTTTAACTACGGCAATGATTAATGCGTAAATCATAAATTAAATAATATAATAAATAACACTGCGCTTCCCGACTTACCGGGGCGGAGGCTTGCTGCGACCAAGAAATGAAATAATTCAATTATTACTCAAACAATTAAACAATGTTTTTCCTTAATATTTTTTTTTTAATCAATTCGCGTTATTTTCTTTACAAATAAAATATATTTTTTTCATCTAATTCTTCACGATATTTTATATTATTCATTGCACAATGTGGCAATAAAAAATCAATGAATTATTAAACAATAATAATATAAATATAAATGTGTATACCTGTTAGGATTGGTGCGAGCACGTAAAGGTGCGCCAGGTTTCAATTTTGCGCTTGGATACTGCGACAAATAAGTCATCATAGACAACTCGTCGACATTGGGATTTACCATCTCCTCGGGGCTAATAAGCTACAGTCCAATAAAAAATAAATAAATAATATTAAACAAGCGAAATCTCGGTCGAATTTATAATAAATTAAAATATTATCTTGATATCTTACCTGCGGTATATTAAGCCAATCGTCAGCAAGATTCATTGCTTCAGTGGCATTTTGAGCTGCATCTTTTGGATTCCAATCCTGCCAATCTGGACACAATCCGGGCGCAACAGCGTCAACCAATGCACCGACAGCTCTACCATCATTCCAATCTGATGTGAAATTATTAATTGGTAATCCAGGCAATTTCGATTGCACCCAGTGCATTAATCTTTGTTTGGGAGTTGTTCCTTTTTCGAGTTCTTCGCTGTCGTCTCCATCCCACATTGGCATTGAAATTGAATAATGGAGAATGAGCGTCCATATTAAACCAAGTATAAGCTTGAGTTTGCAGTCAACGATGTCTGAAGAGTCTGTTTAAATAAGGGAAGGCATACGTAATTAATTATTTTACTGGTATGGATGATGTGTAAATATACAAGCAGAGTTATTTCAGTACCAATGTTTAATTCATCGTCAAGAGTTTCATTTAATTTTTTTTCCCTTAAAATCGACACAGTCGATCTCATTCATTCTATATAAATAATCCATCTTTAATGCCTTTAATTCAAGTATAAATATAATGCCACGTTTAATTGGATTAATTTTGCGCTTGACAGTGATACGAAAAAAAAAATATATATATATTTATATAAAAATGTGGGAGAAACGACAATGTCTTACTATAAAATCAGCACAAGTGCCATTTACGTGGGTGTACATAAATGAGGGAACACGATTGTCAAAATAGAATGTTCTCATTCGACAAATGCTGACGTTTGTCTACTATACCGAAAATTTTCTGAATCACAAAGACAATTTGGTCTTTGCGCTTGAATTATATTAGCGATTGATGATTCATTATATTTGCAAATAGCCAAATCAATATTGTCATTGAGATTTTTTTTTTTTTTTTTCGTTGCAATTCACACGTTAGCACATCTTAAAAGTATCAAATATCTTTCTTTATCTATCATTATCACATATATAATATATAATTATCTATTTTTTTTTCCCCCAATTGCTCAATTAGTCGAAGACAAAAATCATTAGAAGTCATCATTTTTAAAAATAGACATCATCGTATTTTATATCGCAGTATCAAAAACTGTGATTGGAAAATTAAGGAAAAAAAATTAAAGAAAAAAATATCATTGAATGCCGGCGAATATTAAAGCGTTTAATTTCATAATTATATACCAACACTTGAGTCAAATCTATGTGTAAATTTGCTTATGAAACGATAAGAGTATGAGCAATCTATTTTTATTTTTAGCTACATGAAGATGTATATACACTCTTCAAGTTGAGCCACAGGTGGATTATTCGTTGGGCGTAGCGTGATGAACAGATGGAAACGTAACGGAGAGAGAGAGAGAAAGAAAGAGAGAGAGAGAGAGAGAGATGATGAAGTTTCAGTGAGAAGTTGCGAATATCCTCAAAGTGACGATTCATCTCAGTTATTTTAAGCAATTATCAGACTCCAACTTGTGATGTCATTAATGGTTGCTCTCAAGTGTAACTGAAGCATTTATTCGTTGATACTTTCTTTCTCGTTTTAAGTTCATTAGGCCAGTGAGTCACAGCAAAAATCATCCGATCATTCAACACCAATCCAAAGTCTCTACAACCACTGGATACATAATTTGTCAAGTACTCTCTAATATTTATAAAGTGGAAAAGCTTTTTACAATATCCTTTTTTTTCTGAGCACTCTCAGGTGTTGGCTATCAAACTTGACGTGTTGTGCATACATTAAAAGGAATCATGAAGCGTTTTAAAGAGATACAAAAGCTGATATCGCGTTACTTTCTCTTAAAATGAATAAAGATCATTTATAATATGAGAAGAAATATTAGAAGATACGTGACGGATTTCTCTATATGCATACATCATAATTAGTTTTAAATAATGAAAAACGACTACATTTTCTTATTTAAAAAAAAAATCCTCGGCTATTCTTGCATCATTATTTTTTTATCGTCTGGTATAATTCATGTGTACAGTGTTATATTATCGCGTTACTTAATGCTTAAAATCTCATTTGATTAAAGAATAAAGATAAAATTCAAAGAACATTCTGAAAATAATCACGTCGCCTCATAAGATCGTGGATTATCGTACTTTAATCGTTTAAATATCTTTTTATACATTACATTGTTCATACATATGGAATGTCAGATAAATGAAAATGACGAAGACTATAATAAGAAATTGAATAAAAAATCATTTCAATTGGGTGTGACAGCTAGTCTGTATAAACAATGATTTATTAATTGTTAGAATGGCCTACACTTATTCTTGATGGAATAAATCTTCATCAATTTTTGTTCCTATCACGGCCAACGTTTATAATCGCGACAATGTTCAGCGTATCTTGACAATAAAAAAGAAGAACTATATACGGAGCCCAAGGCTAAGCACTATATGTTGATCGCTGAATTTAATTTTTCTCATTGCTATATATTTGCTTATTTATAAGATCAATAATCATGAAGAATCCAAAACCAAAACGATGATTATATCTGTATATGATTGTATCATGATATACGTAATTAAAATAAGAAGAAGAAAAAAGAAAATGCATCATTAAATTCCACCGGGAATTGGATGACATCATAGATTACTAAGCGACATTCTCATCGATGACGTTGCAACGAATTACAGCATCACCTTCCGTTTCCATTAATTCCCAATCGTGCATTTAAATGCATATACCTCATGCAATATAATCAATATCAAATTGATTTTTTTAACGATATATTGACTTATCATAAATTGCATACGACAATTGATGTAGATGCGTGATAATCTTAACGTAACGCATCGTTCAAAACATAAAACATATTGCCCACCACTGATGTTTTTGTTGTTAGAGTGAAAGTAGGCGGTCTTGTTGACCGGCACAAGGTCACGTCTGGCTGAATGCCTACAGTACAACGTCATCGTTTTTTAACCAAACCCAAAATTCCATCGTTTTCTGAGAATGCCCCTTGATCCTAGAGGAATGCATTGAGGTAATATACCTGTGCACAGTAACAGATGAGATAACAATAGGGAAGAAAAGCCACATTTTTTTGTATAGGTCTATACTCATTCTAGATGAATAATTCAATACTTTAACAAGAATTATGATGATGGGGCCGACAGTATTTATATTTACAAGAATTTTTTCAAGGATTATACGTTATCGCGGTTGTGCGTATGCACACGACTGCTATCGCCAACGGATGCGACCAAGTTTAGAGGACCAAGAGTGTTAATTAAACTCACATACGAATGATGTAGATTCGCGTTGCATTATGAATACAGGTACATAAACCACTTGCATTTCAAAGTAAATACCGGAAATTATTATACTTTGAATAGCAGTGCGTGATAGTTTGAATTAATTTTTTCATTATATCATAATGTTTATGACATTTCAACGTTATTATATATATTTTTTTAATGTGAATTCGTTAAATATGCGACAATGTCATAAAAGACTAGCCGGGTCGCCCGCCGGGGGTCCTTTCCCAATCGATCTTTCACGTCCTTCTCTCACATAAATTTTCCTCGTATACATCAGGATATTAGTCCTCCGAAATAAATGCATTTTTTAATGCGTTTTAATGTTTTCGTCACGACCTTGGCAACACGAATTTTCGTAGCAGACAGTGTGTCAGCATTGTAATTCAATAGTCGTAACATTTTAACACGTAAAAAAATTATTATGATGAACTATTGTTTTATTTATTTTTATTCACTTACCAATATTAACAATTCGTATTCCTTCATCGTCAAGGAATTTCAATGCAACAGCAACATTTTCCAATTTTTGTGATCTGAAGTTTGGCTTCTTGTTGTGTTTAGGAAGACGCTTTTGAGCCAGTACTTCAATCAAACTGACCAAGCTCAACCCATCGGATAAATCACTTTCAAGATCGTTAATATATTTATCCGATGCCTTTAAATGTTTATTCGCCCATCTAGTAAATGTATTTTGTTGTATCCTCTTCCACTGCGCATCTTCGGCAAGTTCCCGCTCAAACATTTCTTCCTCCACCTCTGCGGAGTTCTCGCTATGGACTGACTTATCATTCTCATTCATTTTATCGGCCGGCGTGCACACGAGGCTAATGGTGAAGGTGGTGGTGGGCAAATGAAGAGACGCCGAAGTGGGGAATAATATTTTATGGCGGATAGCAGTTACCTATGGGCCTTTTTAAATCAACTCCAGACAGTTACTAGGGGCAATGTATTTTGTCTATGTATCTTTCGGACCCAATATCTACACCACTCTTTTAATCTTTATTTTTTATCTTTCTTTTTTTCGTTCAGTGTTTTCTCCTCTCGGCATTCACAAGCCGGTATATATACGATAACTGCACGCGTGAGATTTGTGCGCGCATGAATCCGTTTGATTTCTGTTTCAGGTAATCGTTTCGCAGTTGAATTATGAAAACAAACTCTTTTCACAATGATTCTTCAGTTGGATATTTCAAATAACTGCGATCAAAAGGTTTAGTGTTTCAATAAAGCTCCAAAATAATGCTCCAGCTTATGCGTGTAGTTCCTGTGGAAGGAAAAAAAAAATATGAGACATGATTTGGGAACATTTTGAAGATAATATAAATGAAAGTAGTGTATGATGATAATAAGGATGATGATGATGAATTGCGCAAGTCAGAGAGGCTTGAATTCCTGATGAGGGAATAAACAAACTCTTCAAATGACTTGGAATAAATAGGTTGTTTACTTTTGCGCTGTCTTGCTCAGTAGATCACTAAAAATTGCTTAGATATGTGTATATAATGTTGAAAAAGGGAGATGAAAAAATTATGAAAGAAAAAAATTCATGCTTTGGTTATATGAAAAAAAGATGAGTATTCAGTGGTAAACAAGAACTTAGTAATTTAATGTATTTAACGCGACGGCTCGATGCCAAGATATTTTTAAAATGAATTTCAAATCAAACGCTACGGGACATTTGAGCTAAAAGAATTAAATTTATCGGTATGAAACATATACATGAGTGAACAAAATTTCGAGACATGAAAATGTATTAGTCTACGTTAAGTAAACAATTTTTGTTTTGTGTGTTTACCAAATTTTTGTCATGATTTGTACTGCTTACTATTACTTATATGGTATGTAATATTGTTAATCACTTCGAAAACTTATCATCGGGGAAAATGGGATTGTATGAAGTGAGCACTTATAATATGACTCATTATTGAGAGAATTATTATTGCATAATTATGATAAAAAAAATTGAATATTTCAATGACAATAAGAAATAAATTGATGATTCATTTTGAAAAATGGGCAGTATATTCTCGAACCGAATCCAAATAAGAAGACGATGCATTATAAATATTATGCATCATTGTCAATTCTAGCAGTGTATTCATTTAAATTTATGTATTGCATTATAAACAAATGTCAATTTTTGTGTCACCTATGAATTTCACATACTATTTAAAATATAATATAACAAAATAATACGAAATTATTTATGAATGAATAAAATAAGTGGTAGAATGTAATTATTACCTCAAATACTGCACCATAAAATTTTGACGAGCGTAAAAAAAAAAAATTTTTGATTCTCTTTAAATGATGGAAAAAAAAAATCTGTACGCACTAGATGATGATACACGCGCGGTCTTTCTCACGTCTGCACCAGACTCAATATTCACGATCACTGTATACGCACAAAGTGCCGATACGATGGTCTCGATAACAATCCACGAATTCAAGTGCTCCCTTTCACCGAAAAATCTCTTGAAAACGTCGGCGTGGTCGTCGGCGTTTCAACTTGCGTCGTTGCGATGGCGAAAGCAGGTCTGAGTAAAGTTCTCCAAGAATAGTTCTTGGTAGCTCGCGTTTAGCCTCGTCACACCCCGCACTTCCCTCGTTTTTGTACCGAAACAGCGGCAAGGGGGAATGGAACTGGGCTATATATACACAAACGACGTTTTTCTATAATGCACACGCTAACGAAAGGTTATTATTCAGTGATGAAGGGCCAATGTGAATTTTCATTCGGCTATTTACATTCGTTCTGAAATTATATACAAAAAAAAAAAAAAAAGTTACCATAATTCACGAATTTGTATTATTATTTTTGTGTATATATTATTGTGACAACTGCGTGCCAATATCTTGACCTAGTAGACTTACTCATCGGACATCATTATTGGTAGTGTGATGAAATCCATTGCCCACGAAAGCAAGTTTTAAATCAACAACCGTATATGGTAATCTCTTCTAATGAAGAAACATGTATTTAATGCCACACTTATAACCATGAATCCATTGAAAGGGAGCCCAGTTACCAACAAGAAATATCCTTACTCTGAATGGATTATTGCGACTCTGCATTACAACCATTTACGGATTAAATTGAGCTACAATCCACTTCTTTCATAATATGATATTGCATTTACTAATGATTCCTATCAATTCAAAATCATATAAATAAAATGAGAATAACACTTTTATATTATATAACACCAATTGATAGAATGATTGATAAACTTTTATAAAAATTAAAATTATTGAAGGAAACGAATCATCATTCTCTACTTTTATGTTTAGCCTCACTAATAACTTTTATTTTATTAGATTGAGGAGAGGTCGCAGTACGATCCTGTAAATAGATTTCCAATATATTTCCATTTAGGACGTACGTTCATGGCAATAGCTCTGCATTCGAAATTTATAACACTCCTTAAATTGATTCATGGCCATTGAAAATATATGAAAATAACAAATATATTTGTAAAAATGTATTTTTTTTCTTTCTTTATCTTCTTCAACACCCCTATCATATAATATAACAATCAACAATTGATATCATATAAAAAAATTAACTCTTCATGTTTCTCAATGAATTAAACTTGAATAAACTAATTAACCTAAAAAATTAATTTGAATATAATTATTCACTGAGCAATTATTGGATTCGGACGTGCTTAGTTTCATTTAGAAAAATCGCATTTCCATTTTGATATTATTTCCTTCAGTCATCAATCATTACAAAATTCCCATGCGAACCTGAATGTGTTTGTTTCTAATTTTATGCCTTAAGTGCTGCAACGACTTTTTTTGCTGCGTTGTCTAAATCACCCTCCATTGTAAAAGGCAATGCTGATTGTTCAAGAATTTCTCTCGCCGCAGTCATATTTGTACCTTGCAATCGTACTATCACCGGTTTATTAATACCAAAAGCTTTGGAAGCAGCAACCATACCTTTGGCTATCGTTGCACAATTCACAATGCCACCAAATATATTTACAAAAATAGCTTGAGCCGTTGGGTCTATAGAAAAAAAATAAATGAAAATATAATTAGTTGAATTCATTATCATTTTCTTTCATTTAAGGAGTAAACAAATAATACCTTCTGCAACTATTCGGAATGCTTGGAAAACTTGATCTTCAGTGACATTGCCACCTACGTCTAAGAAATTCGCTGGTTCACCACCATTCATTTTAATTATATCCATAGTGGCCATAGCCAATCCTGCACCATTAACTGTATAAAAAAAATTGAATTGATTATACAACGTTGACATGTTATGTTATATGAATGTTTAAAATAATTTTAAAATAATTACCTAAACATCCAATATTTCCAGTCATACTGATATAATTTAAATTATATTTTGCTGCCTCCACTTCTCTCGGATCTTTTTCACTAACATCCTCCAAAGCAAAAATATCCTTTTGCCTAAATTGAGCATTGTCATCAAATGATATCTTTGCATCAACTGCAATCACTTGTTTGTCCTCAGTCTCAACAAATGGATTAATTTCAATTTGTAACGCATCAATATCAACAAATAATTTCCACAAATTTTTTAATTCATAAATAGCTTTTTGTTTAAGTTCATCGTCATGGAATCCTAAAAATTCGGCAACTTCCTGAGCAATATTGTCATCAATACCAGAATAAATATCCAAAGGAACAGTTTTTATTGCTTCAGGTTGTTTCTCGGCTACCGTTTCAATGTCCATACCACCAGATGGAGATGCAATTAGGACCGGCCCATTATGCGATCTGTCCATAAGAATGCAAACATATGTTTCTCTTTTGATATCAACAGATTCAGCTACCATAACTTTTTGTACTGTTATTCCATCTTTGGTCGTTTGTTTTGTAATAAGTCTATGACCTAACATTTTTTTAATAATATCCAAAACTGTTTTTGGACTGTAATATTTAAAAACAAATATTATAATTTATAATATTATCATCATTATGAATTAATTAAATCCATAAAATTGTCTTGTCCATATTAAAATACTTACTCTTTTGTAAGATGAACACCACCTTTGAATCCATTATCAAACCAACCTTTACCCCGGCCACCAGCCAACACTTGAGCTTTCACAACATACTCATTGACCCCTTTAAAAATTATACTCATCATTATCAATAAAATTAAATATTAAATTATTATTCAAAGAATTAATAATGTAAAAATAACTTACGAAATTTACTCAAGGCAGAATCGGCTTTATCAACATCATCAATAATGGTGAAATTCTGAACAGACACACCACTGTCTTTGAGTAATTCTTTACTCTGATATTCTAATAAATTTAAATTTCTAATTGACAACACTCCAAGTTGTGAATATTTCGTTAATAAAGATATTGAACCAACTAATTTTCTTGATAAAAGTGCCGACATTTTTAACTAACCTCAATTCAGGATTTAACTGTAGAATGAATGTAATTGATCAAATCAGCTAGGTCAATTGTTCATCAATTTTCGTATCTCTTATTATACTGTACATATATATATTCAGTAAAATATAATTAATTACAAAAGTCACGTTGTTTTTATAATATAATAAAATAAAGAAAATAATAATAATAATAACAAAACGATACCCACAACTGTTGAAATATAAATGAAACAGCTCTCTCTTTGGGATAATTTATTCATCACAAATCATCAAGATGGCCGAAAGACACTCTCAGCGCCATCTTCTATTTGAAAAAAGGCGCGCATCAGTTTTTTTTAAATTTATTTTGTGATGAAATGAGAAAAATTTTCTAACATTTCTATAAAGATAATTTTATCGAAAAACACACCTTTGATATTGCACTTTATTTTTCAACTAATACGTGACATCTTGAAACATTAAAAAAAAAAAACAAAATAATAACACTAGTATTATGTATTAAAAAAGAAGTATCATTTAAAATGATTATGAATTATGATGTTATTTGATTAATATGATAATATTTGTAATTAATTCGACTATTAGTGATGTATTATATAATTAGGAAACATTTTGATTTGGATTCGACTCCACATATTGTTGTTCCTGTGGAAGTTGTTGCTGTTGATCAGAGACATAGCCCTCATTAGAATAATTTTCATAATTTTGTTGATTATTTTCATCATTATATGTTCGTTCCGAAATTTGTCCTTGATTTTGTTCACCTTCTACATTCGATTGATTTTCATACAATGACGGATCATACTGATCGTACTGTCCATAATTTTGATTAGCATATTCTGCTGGATAGTTTTGATCGTGCATTGAATAACCCTGATAATTTTGATTATCTGCTGGTAATTCATAATTTGTAGAATTTAATTCTTGATTATTATGTTGTTGATTATCATAGTTGTGTACATAATTTTCATTTTCAGCTGGTGAATATGATTCAGTACCGGGATTATTAATATTCTTACTATTACTTGATGCAGTTTGATTGGCATTCAGAGGTTCAATTGTTGAATCAGCATCAGGTGTTTTTGATGATTGACCTTTGAATTATTAAATGTAATTAATTTAAATATTATCGAATTATAAATATACAAATTAATATTAAATAATAAATTTGAAAATAAAAACCTGGTCGATTTTTGAATGTGTCTCTTATTTTATTTGACAAATATTCTATGTTGCTTTGTAAGTTGGCCATCTCTTCCCTAAATAAAAATTGAAATAATACTTTATTAGTATAATTATGAAATAAATAATTAAATGAATATCAAGGATTAATTATATTAAATATAAAATCATACATTTATCTACAATAAATTTATGAGTAGTACTATTGCTGTGTTGATAGAGGTGCCTTTGCGGATGTCACGACAACAGGCTTCTTTGACGGACTGATTTTAAGTTTCAAATCAACCTTGACAGTGCGCTTCTTTTTTGACGGTGAGGTTGACAATTTATCTCGTCCTCTATCGTCCGCCTCATCCGCCCCCTCTGTCAACACAGAATAGCCCAAAAAAAAAAAAAGGACATTGAGGATGATGATTTATTAATCGCGAGTTAATGATAACAAATTGAATAACACGACTTTGCTGATGGAAGTTATCGCAATATGAAATTAAATATTTATATTCTTTTACTACCCGACGATTGAATTTGCTTTTTTTTTTTTAATTGTAAATTCAAAGTATAATACTTGTGCGTGCGGTTGTTATCGTCCAAACGCTGTGTGAGAGATTGGCATTCAGCAGATAGTCGTGTGACGAGCATAGCCTGATTGCTGAGAGCATCTTCTAAACCACCCACTGTAGCAGCTAAGAAATTTTAATTTCATTAGCCAATTCTTTGTAAATTGACTAATTTTGTTTTCTAAATTTTTTTTATCTGCCCATGCTAGGCATAGTGTCATCATGCCGATTTCCCACACAAATTTATTTCCAAATCTTAATAATATTTTTTCGATTGTTTATTCATTGAATACGATAACTCCAATTGATTTTAAACAATTCACGGACAATATACCCAACACAGGCACTGTTCGCTATATCTTACCATGTTTTGTTTCCATATCCATTATCATTGTTGTTAAATCTTTTTCATTATCCGCACGCGGTGTTGAAGCCTGAGCGTCCGACGCATGAATTAATTTAGCCATGTTGAGCTAGGAACAGATTAATATTAAATACGCTTGAAAATAATTCATTTTTGTCTTAAATAACGCTCATATAATTTGATAAAATGTTCATACCTCTTTTTCTAAAGACGCAATTTGCTCTGATAGACGAAGATTCTCTCGGCGACAATGAACAATATCCGCATCAGCTCGTTCCAATCGTTGCTTGTAAGAATTAATTTCAGCTTGCCAACGATTATGCTCTTGGCGTACTTGCCGTTCATATCGCTCAGTTGCCAATTTTGCAGTTGCTACTTCCTGCTCAGCAGCATCTTTCTCAGCTGTCATTTGATTCAGGTCACTTTGCAAGTTCGCTGAAATAAAAAAAATAAATAGATATTGTAAAATTTATATCAAGAGATGAAAAT
The DNA here is from genome assembly GCA_030347275.1 of Microctonus aethiopoides. Taxonomy (NCBI): domain Eukaryota; kingdom Metazoa; phylum Arthropoda; class Insecta; order Hymenoptera; family Braconidae; genus Microctonus; species Microctonus aethiopoides. The sequence goes on from JAQQBS010000004.1 coordinate 3,555,650, forward strand.
TTCCGTATTCAAAAATTTTACTAACATATTTTTGAATGGAGTTCTTTTTTCAGATCATCAATCAAAGCTTGTTTTTGTGCTAGTTCACGTTTTAAATCCATAATTTCTCGTCTCTGCTTATCAATCTCTAAATGAGACTTTGATGCAGCATCCCAATGTGTTGCAACGTCAGACGATAATTGTTCCACTTGCTGACTGTATCTACGTTCAACTTGATGTCGTTCCTCTGCCAAACGTCGATTGATCTCTTGCGTGGTACCCCGAATTTTTTCACGCTGTCTCTCCAATTCGTCTTTAAGCCTTCGCACTTCAGACTCAGCTTGATTCTTTTCAAATTCCGCTTGTTGCGCTGAATCTTTAGCACGTTTTGATTTTTCCATCGATTCTGCCTCGCGTTCTCGTGATATTTGTAAATTTCTCAATGCTTCTTCTAATTTTGAATTGATATCGCGTTTTTCTTTCATTACTTGATCCAATTGGGCAAGTGAATCAGGATTTGTAGGACCACCCGCACTTTCAGATAAACGAATAATATTAGATTGATTTTCTTCCTGTGCTTTTTTCAATTCTATTTTTGTTTGTGTTAATTGCGCTTCCAATTCACTAATTCGCGATTCATACATAATATTTGGTCCCTCTATCAATTGATGTGACTTAGTTTTTTTAGTAAATGTTGGTTCTGTATCGGAAACTGCAGTTCTTTCCACCTTATTAAATTCATGTGAATGATCAATTTCATTTAAAAAAGACTTTAAAAGTCCAGCTTTATTTTTATCATGCAACGCTTCATTTTCTGCAACAACTTCTCGAACTTTCCCGAGAAGATTTTTCAATTCATCTTTACAGTATCCTGATTCCTGCTCCAACTGTTCAATATATTCTTCTTGTCGCATTACTAATGATGTCAATTCTTTAGGTGTTAAATGTGAATCTTCACTGACTAGTTGTGATGCCACGGGTAAACGATGTTTTTCCGATGCAACAAGAGTATTTGTTCTTGATGATAAATTCCCAGGGAAACCTTTTGAGCAATCGCTCACAGCACTCCTGTCATCAGTATCATCTGCTGATTCGTGAATTCTTGAATTACTTCGTCGATAAATCCGATGATCTCGTATCGATTTTCTAAAACAAAATTATTTTACGTTAATAAAAATATATTTCATTATGATGTAAAATTTCTACACACAAAAAACTATACCCTGTTGTTCTGGGAGAATATGATTCAGCTAAAAGATACTTTAATCTAGACACTGCTTCTCGATATGCTGTTTCTGTATAATCCGGGATACGTTTTTTGCCAAGATCCATTTTTGGATTTGAATTTATCTTCCTATTAAAAAAAATATTTGTATATAAATTAAAAAATCCAATTTTACACAATAATATAATTACATCATAAAATACACTGCGTTATGATTGATGTAAACATAAAAGTGTCATGCTGGCTGTGCGATCAATACTTGATTTTTAAAATGCATAGGGGGAAAAAATAAATGTAACTCTCTCACCTGGCCTTGAAACGTTTCGGTCTACCGAATGGTGCATTTTCAATATGTGTAAAATTGAAGATGCTCTTAGGTTTGTGATATGAACGTAGTGGTAATTTTGGCCGCGACAATAGTGTGCCCGGCGAAGCAGAAATGGTCACAGCTGAAATTCCACCTGTGCGACATCGTCGAGGATAGTTGCTCGTCGTTAGCATTCCACTCGCATTATGGCAGCCAAGTCGGCATCACAGCTCTTACATATAAGCTCGTAGTCCAATCGATCATGGGGTGGAAACATCCACACGCACGAACAATGTTAAATCGGAGAATCTTGTGATAGTTCTTGGGGGGGGGGTGGCTGTGAAGCTAAGTCCTGAAAGTAAAACGAACTTTGGCCCAACGGGACGTAATCAGAGCCTGGTAGTGAATCGCGTGCAAGAGAGTCATCCGTACTTAGAGGGGACAGGCACCGTACCATTAAACACGCTACTGCCAATATCCTATGATTTTTCGTCATCTAAAATTACCGATGTAAAATAATCATACATCAAAAGTGTTAAATACCATTAAATATCTTTATTCTTCAACAATACTTAATTTTATTCTCTATTCAATGTTAATTCGATTGATCACATCATATACACGTTCATAAAATAATATCTATTCTTTCCATAAAAAAATATGCATCAATATTTATTGTTTTTATGCTATTTTTTTTAGTATTCAATGGAATTATTGACACCAACTGTATTATTTGATATCGATCTTTCATAATTATCTTCAACTGGTTCAGAAGATGCATCTGTTTCCATATTTTGATAATCTATTCTTCCAAATATAAATTGATATAATATTTATAAATTATTTCAAATTTAATGTATTGAAAATTAATCTTACCGTCATCATAGTAGGAAAATGATTTGATTAAAAGTATCATTGTAAGCCCAAAAATTGCTGATCCACCGCACACAAAACTGAGAACATTGCGATAATAGTCTGAACAATCGGTTGTACATCGTCTGAAATAATAATCGTTAATGATTTATTTTTTAATATCTAATTAATTTTTAGAAGTACTAAAGATGTCAAACAATATCCTACGTGTATTGTATAACCATGACAACCAATCCATTACAAAGTTTATCGGTAAAACTCATAGCTCCATAAACGAACGCTCCACTTTCAGTATTTTCTCCAATAAGATCAGCTGTCAATCCAAGACTGGTCACTAACATTACAGAGCCAGCCGCACCTAAAATCCATTTAGATACAATTATATTACTAATATTATTAATTACATCGCAAAATTATTTTTAATTTATTACCTAATAATAATGCCACTGGATAAATTTCATAACTAATAAATGTGTCGCCTTTTCCGAACCATATCCAAATGCAAGCACATACACCTAAAATTACTCCAATAGAATAAGCAATTTTTCTACCCAATTTTTTATTGATTTTATCAATTACTAACGACACTTGGAAACTGCTTAGGTACATTATAAGCGGGATAGTAGCTAAAGATGTTGCAGGCATCTTTAAACTATCATGAAGATATAATGGTACATAAATTTGGGAAATATTTGCAAATAATCGAGTTGGCATATATACAGCAGCTACTTGATAAAATTGTATATCCTTCAAAAATTCTGACGCCGGTCGTAAATGTCGCCTTATCGGACCTGTAATATTGTAATATTTATGAAATATATTGCAAATTATTAAAGTATGTGAAAAAAAAAATTATTTTATTACCTGTAGAATTATAAGGATTTTCTTTCACAAATGTGTGAAATATAACTGATGATAAGAATCCAATAGATATACTAATTAATATAATCTCTTGAAATTTAAAGTCATCGTTAGGTCCTATTGGAGCGTTTGGATTATCTCTACTAAGATGCAATACTGCCCATGTAATGCAATATACAAAAATATTTGCAAACACTGTAAATGTATATCTGAAATTTTAGAGAAACTTAAAAGTTATTTATGAATGCTTATTAATTAAATATTTATTATTCTTGAAATTAAATATGTATGATATATATATAGTACCTAATTGCTGTTAATTCTGTTCGTTCATGTTCAGATGGTGTGAGATCTGGTATTAAAGATAGATGAGAAATTTGAACTGCAGCCCAACCAAATTGGAAAATAATAATAAAGGCAGCGTAATAAATTATTTGAGCCCAATGATGTGCATCAACACAATTTACACATTGAGAAAAAATAAATGGAAAACTGAGGAGAACGCATCCTGTGCCTAAATGATGAACGATGAATTAGTTACAGTCAAAAATAATGATATTAATTTTTAAAACATTAATATTTATTGTTTATTTACCCAAAAGATGCCAAGTTTTTCGTCTACCATATCTACATAGCCAAAAATTATCATCAATATCAGATTGAAGTCCAACAAATGGTGTTGCAATTGCATCAGCTACTTGACCAATGAGCAAAACTACTCCTGACAAAACAGGATCAAATCCCAATACCAAGTGGAAAAATACTATTAAATATGTAAACCATATGGATGCACAAATATCGTTTAATACGTGACCAACTCCATAAGCCCATTTTTGTTTTTTCGGCAACCTTTGAACAATTTCAGTGTAGTCATTTTCCACAGGATTCACCATACGATCCATTGTAAATACTTATACCTGTAATTATGCAACACATTATTCTAGCACTCATTTACAAATACTGCATAAAATTTCATAATTATAAACATTACGTCATATATAATGATGAATATAAAACAAATACCTCTGATTCAATTGCAGGGGACGTGACTAATTGTATTTATAAATTAAACGAAACATTTTTAGATGTAATCATTTGTTGAAAAATAATGATTGCGCCTTATCTCAAATGTGGAGTGATTGAGAGACGACAGCTGATGTTGCGAGAAAGTTCTCATAACATCTACAAACGTCTAGAGACTGTTTGAAATATGACTCAGGCAATACATAACCTCAATTATGCGCTATAAACAAATGAACAATATGATGATAAAATAACATAGTTTATATCAAATTCGATTAAAAAAATACTGTCTCCATGAATTTAAATATAATAATGTTATAGTTCATATATACATATTACTAAAAATGTATAAATAGATAATTTATCAATGCAACTGATTAAAATAAGGGAATTAATAAATATAGACAAAATTAATTTATTTATTTCATATGTCTGTGTCATTGTGTTTTATGTTGTTATTTTCTTCTAAATCCTCATCTAATGACAGATGTTCATTTTATGAATGGAAAATGACGGTTATTTGGAACCCTCCCGAAAGATCCAGAATAATTCGTTGCTATAGAAACCGCTAGATTCGTCCCGAAATTCGAAACTTTTCTAGAAACGTCGAAATCAATAAAATTTCTGAGATAATTTATGAAAATTTTCTCAAATAGTTAAAAAAAATACGTTACAAAATCTTTAAAAACTCAATAATAATGTATAAAAATAATTTGATTTTTAATTAAATCCAGAATTGAATCAGACAAAATTAATGTTTATTTGTTTGCTAGAATTTTCCAGAGACGTCAGGCGAACCGGCTTGCCAGTATATAAGCGCTGCTGTTTGAGCAACAAGCACAGTCTACTGAAAGCAATCACAAGTGATACATCGCTAAGCGAAGTAAAATCTACTCAACACTACTGAACTAACGTTCATATTTATTGACTTTTAATTTATTGAGTGAATTAACTGCAAATAATCAAGATGTCTTTGGTACCATTATTGTTCTCTGACTGGTGGGAAGATTTGGATCGTCCACATCGTTTATTAGACCAAGACTTTGGCATTGGTTTACATCCAGAGCAATTGTATTTGATACAACAAAATGCACCACGTCTTCAACGTCAACGAAATCCATTGACGTACTATCGACCATGGGCAGAGCTCCTTCGCAGAGGTGAAGCTGGTTCATCCACAGTTAATGCTGATAAAAATAAATTCCAAGTTACTTTGGACGTACAGCAGTTCAAACCTGAGGAAATAAATGTTAAAGTTGTGGATAAATGTGTCGTTGTCGAGGCGAAACATGAAGAGAAACAAGATGAACATGGTTGGATCTCACGTCAGTTCGTGCGCAAATATTTAATTCCTGAGCAATGTGACATTAAACAAGTGAGTTCCAGTCTTTCATCCGATGGTGTATTGACAATTTCTGTACCAAGGAAGGATGTGCCTGCGGTGGAGAATGAACGAGTCATTAAAATTGAGCATACTGGTAAACCAGCAATTCGTCAATCATCTGGAAAGCCAGCTCAGAAAGATGACAAAAAGACTGATGAGAAAATGGACGACAAATAATTTTGTTGCGTTTTAAAATTGACACTAAACTTTTTCATATTATTTGAGTCACTAATTATAAAATATTGTGTAATCATTAAGTATTCCTAGTTGTATTGAACCAATGAAACATTCACGTACTTTCCATTTCATATTTTTTTTTTGTAAGTTTCATTATCTTTCATTACATCAAATAAAATAGAAGCCAAATCAATCAACTGTGTGTGAATTATTTCCCCTATTATATCATCGTTTATTAATAATATTATTCATATTATATATTCAATACAAATATCTCTTAGAAAATATCAACAGTTGTCTTGAAGCACAAGAAAATAAGGGCACCTGTTATATCAATAACAATATGTTTTTCCCATTTTAATATTTTGGTTCTATGCAAAATTATATATTTTTTTTTTTTTTTTCAATGGAAGATACATAAAGGCATTTAAATATATCATTTGACAATAATTTTTCCATTCACCAATGAGTTCTTCAACTATACATAGTCAAATTAACGATACAGTAAAAATTCTGCGTGCAATCTTTTACATATTTACACAATGCTCAATATTAAATTTAGTATCAGCTGTCCTTGAGCACTTCCTTCAATATTGATCCGGTATTCCTTGATGGTATAAAATCTGGAAATGAAGGGAGCGACATGTTTGATAGAAGGAGGCCAGATTGCATCGAGGATGAAGAATGCTGTCTGCTGTGGCCAGGTCGCGAAATAGGCTAAAATTTTAATATCAATTATAAATACTAATATTTATTTAAATAATTTAATATCTGTATACTATATATACTATTACTGACTGTATTTGATATTGGCAATGGTGGAATAGGCGGCATTGGCTTTGATTCACTCTCCAGAAATCGTACAAATGCTGCTGACAATGATGCTTCTTGATCCTAGGAAATGAACAATTTATTTATGTATTTTTGCAAAAAAAAAAAAAAAAAAACTGAGGTTTCTTTGTTGTTGTTAATTTACTTTGGTTGGTGTGCCTCCACTACTCAACAATCCAGAAAACCATCCCCCGTGTGCAGTGGGATGATTTAATCCAGCTTTGTCACGTTCCATTTCATTGAAATCCAACACCGTAGCAAAAACTCGAAGTACCGATAATTTATCAGAATTCGATGAAGCCAAAAAACCCAAAAGAAGATTTTTTATAAGACTCCTTAAACAAAACAAAAAATAATAAACAAATTATTAATTTCCAATATCACAGAATAATTTATCAATATTCAATTGAAAGATTTTTATAAACTTAACATACTTATCCACTTTTCCTTCACCACTCTGCTTTGCTTCTTCTATTCTTTGCTCAGCGGTATTAACAAGTTCTGTCAATTTTGCAACTGTAAGTAAAGAGATACTTTTATTAATAAAATAAATTTATTCAGCTCATGGAATTTATTGAATTATGAAAAAAAAATAAATAAATAAATAATAAAATAAAATACAACAACGACTGCTCTGACACTTCTTGGTTGCATGTACATATGTGCTCTATGTCACATCCTAGTTGGCAGGCACTGGCGTTTAGGGAAGACATGAGTGCAAGTATAACACAAGCACTGATTGTTACAATCCACCAGTACCTGATGTAATACTCACACCCGTGTCTAAAAACATACATGCGGCATTCATCTTCATTATCATGCCATTCTATCGGATCATCATGCTAACATTGACAGTGTGGTAACGTTGATATTATTAATTTGAATAAACTTGCGCGATAAATAGTTACTATTCAATGAGTAATGCAAAACTAAATATCACTAATATGGATAATTTATTACAGATGCATTTAATATTAGAAAAAAAATTCTACATGAAAAAAAAAAAATAGTTTTTTGTAGGAGATAGGTAACGGGTGGGAAATCCCACGAGGTAATATGAGCATCTGCATGAACCCACTCACAGTTACCGCATGAGATTACACACTCTGTCGTTACCAAGTATTTTTAAATTCTACCTACAATAATAATCCATCATATGTTGGTTAACTTATTGGAAATCATTGGCCATTGAATGTGCTTCTAACTAAATTCTTGAAATAAATTTTAGTATAAATAATTTTCATTTCAAAAATAATTTAATTTATTTAAAACTATGAAGAACAAATGATTTTTCACATAGGTTTGTATGAAACAATTATTGTGAAGTTTGAAAATTTATTTAATAATTTTAGATGATTAATTCCCACGATAATAAATGAAAAAAAAATTATTGCAATTTTTTTTTGATAATAGTTTAATCACTCTTAAAGAAGTGGTAAATGGAAAAACCAACACCAAATGTTTTTTAAAAATGCGTGAAATACAATTTAGTGTGCAAAAAGGCGACGTCCTAGTCCGTAGCAAGATACCAGCCAGAATCCTGAGTTATTCTAATATTCCCAGAATTACCAGCTGATATTTGACTACGTCACCAGATCATTTGTGCATTTTTTTTTTATCTATCGTAATTAGTCACAATAAAATGAATGCTTATAAATGATTACCAGTAATTTTTACTTAATACTAAATTACCACATCAATAAATTGATGATATTAAATTATAAACAAATTCAACTAGAAAATAGCAGAAACGAATTAAAAGCATATGACATGAAAAAACGTGATAATTAATAATGATAAGTTAAAAAATATCTAGTTAATGTGTGTTGCAATTAATTTTTATGGTGCATTATAGAAATTCATGCCAATTTGTGCATTAAATCCGATCGTTACTATTTAAATCACACAGATAACGTAAAATATTTTGTATTAAAAACAAATGTCAATGAATAAGATAAAAAATTTAATCAATCAGGAAAAAAAAGTATATACCTTCATCATTTAGTTCCTGAATTCGTTCGCTTTTTTTATTCAGCTGTTGGCTCAATCGAGATGCTGCTAATAAACATTCTTTTGCTTCGGCCAGTTGTTCCTGATAAATAAATTGAATGATTTAATAAATAAAAAAAAAATACCTGACATTGTATAAATAATTATTAACGAAATAATTAAAAAAAAAAACCTTTAAATTTATGATTTCAGCATTCAGTTCTTCTTGTTTTTTGTGCGAATCCTTTAGCTGTTCTCGAATTTTGCTCGTTGCATTTTGTATGTCACTCTCTTTATCTACATTATTACAAAATACAATAAAAAAAAATGAGTATATTTGTATCCAATAAATGAAATATAAATTTATTTCTAATGAAACTAAAGTTACCTCTCTGGAACTGCTCTAAAACAATTTGTAAATTCATAAGTGAAGCTGCGTGCCTTAAAACTTTATCTTCAGCAATTGAAAGTTTATTTTGAATTTCATCTCTCTGCTGAATAATTAACGTCATTTGTTGCTGCAATGTTTCAACTTGTTGATTTGCACGAATATTAGCTGAAGTATAAACTGTTGAACTGTTCTTTAATGTTTCTTCTGCTTGTAAAAGTTTTGTTTCCAATTCTTTTTTGCTTTGTTCAATAAGTAATGCTTCTTCAGTATAATTTTCCTCCATTTCAACAAGATGTGATCGAAGTCGTTCCAATTCTTTAGCAGCTGCACTTTCACGTTGTTGACTATCAGTCAATTGACTTTGTAGAATTCGATTGCTGGATTGTTCTTTAATCAGAGCGGCTTCCATTGCATTACATTTTTCATTGAGTACAGCAACTTGTGAAATTTGTATTGAATGCTCGACAATATTACATGTTTCTCCATGATTCATTGACTCTTCGAAATTTTTTAAACGTTGACGTACAACTTGCAATTCATTTTGACCCCACAAAATATCAGCTTCTTTTTGCTTCAATAGATTCTCATAAGATTCACGTTCAGCGACAGCAGTTTGTAATGCTGATGCTTGATCATTAAATAATTGTGTCATTCTTTGGATTTCAGCGTGATATTGTAAACTCTCGTTGTGTTTAATTTGCACAAGTTTTACTAATTCGTCGCGTTCAACATTTAATGATGTTAAATTACTTTCATTTATTACCATTTTTTGCTCCAAATCCGATGCCATAGTTGACTTTACTGACTCAATTTCCTGATCCTTTTGCTTGATTATTTGAGATAATGTTTCAATCGTTTCTTTGGCCATATCAGCGGACTCTTTTGAATTGTCTATTGCTGATTGTAAATCACGTTGACAGGCAATCAATTTTTCTGACAGTTGATTTTTCTCCTCGATTAATAATTCCAATTCAGCCATTTTTTTTTCAAGAGTTTTACGGATTTGCTGATTTTCTTCATCAGTTAGTTTAGAAGTCAATAAATTTTGATGATCTGAAGTTAGAACTGCTAATTGATCTTCAAGTTGTTGACAACGATTTTCTGAATTTTTTAATTTTTCTTCTAAATCACGTGTATTTTTTAATTGCTCTTTTAAATTTAGATACTTTTCACGAATTACAGTTAATTCATTACTTTCATCCTGAAGGCTTATTAATTTCTGTTTCAATTCTTCGGTTTCATTTGCACTGGCAACAAGTTTATTTTCAATTATTTGCATACGTTGCAATTCTGACTCTAGTTCAGTCACCATATTTGCACGCGATCGTAAATTTTCACAATCGCTTTTTAATATCTCACATTCTGATTTTGAAGCGTGGAAATTTTTTTCTATATTTATACTTTTTTCCTCCAATTGTTCTGTTTTACGTCGAATTTCAGCAAGCTCTAATTTATCCGCAGTAGCTTCCTCCTGTAATATTGAATGTTCTTGTTGCAATAAATTCATTTCTGTTTGTAAAAGTTCTAGTCTTTCTTGCCATTCATTTGTAACACTGCCCATCTGTTCCAATACTATATTATTTTCCTTAATCAATCGTTCGTTCTCTGTGATTAATTCATTGCACAAAGAATCTCGTTTGGATGATTCACTTAGTGCTAAATCCAGTTCTTTTCTCATATTCATTAAATCATATTCTAAATCGTCTTTTTCACGATTTGCCGATTCCAATTGACTGCGTAAATCTTTTAATATTTCGCTATCCTCATCAACTGATCCACATTTTTTTAACATCGCAAATTCCATTTCCAGCTGCTCTTTTTCTTGTGACAATGATAAAATATCTCTTTCGATTTCTTTCTTTGCATCATCTGCAAACGCCAATTCTTTCTCTAACCGTTTTGTATTTTCTGCAGAATTTTTCAATTCCTTTCGAACATTATTAATATCAAGTTTGAGTTCTTCAATTAATTCGAGATTTTCATCCAAACCTTTACACTTTTCTATGTATACATTTAATTCTTCCTGCATTTGTTTATCTCGACTTTCCAAATTGTCAATTTTTTTTCTCAATTCAGTATTTTCATCTAATGAAGAGTGCAATCTACGACTGAGATCTTCCATCATATTTTCATTATTTTCAACATTTTTAGATGCTCCTGCTAATTGCTGTTGTGCTATTTCCAATTGTTGTTTTATATTACGAACTTCAGCCTCTAAATTTTCTTGATTTCGTAATGACCCCTCCATATTGCTCATACTTGTAATTAATTCTGAATTTTTATTTCGTAATGTATCATATTCACATTGTAAACGTTTTATTTCTTGTGCCATTGATTCTGTTTCAACTTCTAGAGTAGCCACACGCTCTTCACTTGCCTCAGGTATGGATGGTAAATTTGATTTCATATGTTGAATTTCCATCTCTAATGATTCAATAGTACTTTGTTGTTCATCGAAATCCATTTGTAAACTATCTCTTATTTCATTTGTGTCACGTAATTCACTTGATAATCCCGTAAGCTGTCTTTCCAACATGTCTATTTTCCATTCAGCTTCAATACAATGCTTGGCAGTAGCTTCAAAAATTGTCTCACCCTCTTCCAAATGTATATGCGTATTCTTTATGATTTCATTGACTTTTTGAGCAATCTCATTCAGTACAACATTATTATCAACTTCATTATTGTCTTCAGTTTGCACTTCTGCATCTGTATAATTTTTAATTATCTGATTTATTTTTTTCTCCATTGTTAATTGCTCTGTTTGATTATTCTTATCTTCTGTTGCTAATTTTAAATTTAAAATAGTTCCATTTTGTTCAGTTGCTTCAAGAGAAATTTTTTCTTTTGTCGATTCATTTTCCAGCATTTTAATTTTTTCTTGTATTGCATTATAGTCAACATAAAGTGTTTCATAGGCTACTTGAAGGCACTGATGTTTCTTTTGGAGCTCGTCCTTCAGTGTTAAAATTTTTTCTGAAACATAAGTTATTGAGAAAAATTAATTAAGAAAATTATTTATATATTTAAATTATTCCTTGAATTAATATAAAAATTTTACCAATTGATTGTGCATGTTGTTGATCGAGTTCATCAATACTGACAGAAAGGCTTTTATTTTCTTCCTCCAATTTTTGTATTTTATTTTGCAGTTCGGTTTCTCTTTTATCATACACGCCATTTATATTAGCAGACTCTTCAATATGATTATATTGGCTTATTAAATTTTTTTTCCTTCCAATATCCAATTTTTCATTATTATCGTGCGACTCACAAGCACCATTTTCAAGTTCTAATGCATTGAGAGCACATCGAACCAAGTTAATTTGTTCTGATGAATTGAGCTTTGATATTGCTGCACGAAAGTCATTAACGAAGGCCGATTCATCCAACTGCAATTTCTTCATATTTCTTTCCGCCTCTCGGCCCTGTATAAAAGTCATCATTTAATGCTTGCGTGATAATCAACTTGGACGGCTGATGTCTCCCAGGATATTTCACATTTATAAAATTGCATTATGTAATATTACATGGTTATTCGTGCCAATTAATTATATTCAAGCAAAAATTCCCCCCCATAATTATTTAAATAATATTAATACTTAATGCATTATTCGACGTTTCATGTTATTTATGTTTACGTAAAAAAAAATAACGATAACAATTGACATGAATGACAATGCATGTATTTTAAGTCAAGGATACTTTACCTTTTCACCTATTTGTATTATACGATTAACCATATCTTGCTTGGTTCTCATTAATTCTGCTTTTTGATGTCCATCAGTAATTTCTTCTTTCTTATCAACTATATCTCGATATTTTTCCAATTCCATTTCCAATTCCCGTGCTCTCACGGTGGCTTGACACAGTCGTTCCTCCAATTCTCGTACATTATTATAACTTTTTGTATCTCGATTTTTACTCGGCGGTGGATCCCAAAAAAATCCTCCACCCTCATCGTCTTGACTACCGTCTTTCTGTAAATTTAAATATCAACATTAATAAAAGATCTTCAACTCAAAAATGAACATAAACCAAAGAGAGATGGATAAGTATAAAATCGCTATTGTTGACTCCTTTTTTGCATAAGAATCTCGTGTCATGAACAATGCACCTAAAACGTCTTTATCCGGTGGTGCACATTCATGCAATGAATGAAAAAAAAAACTCTTATGCAATCTAAATTATATCTTTAATGTGACTTTAAGTTGCTACAAAGAAATGACTAGAATATCTATCTAATAAATATATAGCAAAATAATTTTACTCATTGCAAAATGAGCATTGAAGGGGGATGAGTTTTATTAACTTTCAACTGAGCAATATGTTAGCGTATAAGTGTTAACGATAAATATAGTATATATTTTTAACACAGACTGTTGCATTCAACACTTCTGTATGAAGATATATATACATGTGATGCATAATACATAAATTAGCTTGGGACAAAAATAGACATAAATTGTTGGAAAAAAGAAACCCGATCAAAAGATTATAAAATTATATACATCCAAGTCATCAACAGATCTGTTATTTTTCTTCTTTGTATTGCCTTTATTGTTGTTATCGAAATTTTGTGTATTCAATTGGGACATATCAAAATGCAAATGCTTGAAAACATATATAGTCAAAGATGCATATATATTATGGGGACGAATGATTCCGGTGATATTTATCGGTAAACATGACAATGATCGAGTCTTCTGGGGCATTGCACTGAATATAATACGTTATGTACATATAAAATTAAACACTTGGGCCTGGTTCGCTTTCTCCTTCTTCTTTTTTTATCGATCTTTCTTACTCGTTCTTGGCTAAGTCGTGTGGTCCAAGACATGGCGACGCTAATGAATATGAAAGGGGGGTTTGGTTGGGTCAGGTCAAGGAATAATAGCTCGTTTGACTTGCATGTAGTGTCGTGACAAAGGAACCCGTGGCATTGATCGTTTCGTTCAGGCTCGACCTGACACATACCATATTTATTTATTTTTTTATTTTTTTATTCTTCCAATAATACTTATTTTTCTTCAACTAAGGAAATATATTTTATTTTATTTTCAACAACGCAATACGACTCTCTTTTTTTTTTCTTCTCATTCTATACATTCTAGTACGTATATAGAATTATACCATAGCTAATCGCGCCGAATATTTGTATGTCAAAGATATAAACTTTAGAAAAAAAGGAAAAAGAAAAAAACAGAAATTATTAGTTCTTTTTGTATTTGGTCTAAACTTGTGTGCCACTTGCCACCTGCGCAACTTAATTATTTTCATAAACCAACTGTACTAGTGGTGGCTTCTATCGCACCAATGTCCCATTACAATACGTTTAACAGGTAATAATTCACCGATAGTGAAACGTGGGAAAGGAAGCGTTGTTTGATATTGAACTAAAATAATATACCTTTCAACAATTTTATCTAACGACTATACATTCAAAATGGATACATTGTGCAACACTATGTATATGTATATCGTCCATCTAAGTCGATAAGTAAATGTAGCTGAATGTTGTGCATCAATTTTTGGTTTATTTTAAATTTCAAAGTGACTATGCCAATGATGACTCATAACCCACTGAATATTCAATCGAATCGTATATAAGTGTTACATTGATTTGTTGCGCACATATGTAGATACCATGTGCCCCATGTTGTATCAACAAACATACTGGGTAACATGTAAACTATATATAAACATATTGGAGACACTTTGAAACTTTATATTATGTTTTATAGAACTTAAAAAATGATATATTTATATCGACAAACTTCGACAATCGCTGATGAAATAAATAATAATCAGACAGTACCATCACATGATGAATTAATTCCTAGGATTATTAATTTTTAACCATCATCCGGAAGTGATTATATTAAAATAATAATGAAGATCTCCAAGCTGGTTTGAATAATGAATTCAAGATATTATTAGATAATGTGAAACAATGAATGGTTGGTTATAATTATACATGGAGAAAAATAAATAAATGAATGATAAATAAATAATATAATATAAATAAAAAAAAAAAAATTATAAAAATTTGTAAAGTTGAATTGGACGGTCGAAAGAGGTCACGATAAGACGTCACCTCCAGGTATCAGGAATATAACGAACGTGCCGGCATTCAGACACCGTGAGTACATTGTTCTCGTGTAAATATTAGCAGCTGTGTAGGTGGATATCTATGAAAGAGAACTGGTGGAAGAAATAAATAAAAGATAAAATAAAAGAAAAGAAAAAAAAAAAAAAAAAAGGAGTGAGTTAATAAAGAACAACTTATGAGCGCGTCTTCTAGGTACAACAGGACAAGCCCTCTATTTTTCCCTTTCAATATTATACGAATATATGTCAGCTTTTATTTATTTATTTTTTTTTTCGTATCGCGTCATTTCCAATTGATAGAAAATATTACATAGTTGTTGGATGAATATTTAATTTACGAGGGAAGAAAATGAAGTCTATGGAAATTTGAACAATTTTTTTAACTATATGTGAATACATATCGAGGCTATACACAAGCGATAACGAGTAATCGCATATCGAGACGGTTTGTAGTGTGCTCAAAAGGCACACGATATCGCAAACTCGCATCGTTACATTGGCGATACTGACCTCGGTACATTAATAATAATATACAAAGGTACACATTCGAAGTCGAATTAAATTAATAAAATTGAAGTGTATAGATATGTTTATATGCACACGAATCAATTTAAATTATTTGAAATTAAATATCCATTGGTTTTACGGATATTTTCTACATGATAATGGTAAAATAAATTGGAGTGAATATATTCAACGGATACAATTAATTTCTTTAGCATATCGTTCGTGGATTATATCGCTTTACATTACCTGGAAAAGGTAATGTCAGCGCTTTGTGGTTGATAAGCTCTTGGCGTCCGCTTATACAGTCTATACAATGAACAGTCATGTCTATAACAATTACTCATTCAGTTTTCGAAAAATAAAAAAGAATGAAAAAAAAAAAAATTCTATGAATTTATTCAAGAATTATTTAAAAATAAAATCATCATATATAATTTCAACGACTTCTTGAGGACTAAAAATCAGTAAATAATTTACATGATTAACAAATGCACGGTGTTTGACGGGTTTTTTTTCTTTTAATGTGAATTAAATTCTCTATATAATATAAAATATATCTCATCGAAAATCAATCGAACACAGGTAAAATAAATGGCAATGCGATAAGCGTTATTCGTTACGTGGAACGTCAAACAGCTATAATCGTGTCCCACAAACTATTCGCACCGTCGTCGTCGTCCTCACGCACACGTCGGCTGTGTGAATTACTCGGCGACTACGTTAATTGTGCAAGGGGGCATTTTGCACAATTGCGCAACCATCAACTTAACCGATTGCAGTTTGATGAAAGTTAATATATTGATTTCTTTATTTATTTTTTTATCTTGTTTAAGAAAAATAAAATCAAATGATAATTTATAATAGATGATCGTAACAATGTTGCTATTGCAAATTTGATTTTATTGTTTGCACGATGTGCATCACTTTTACAGCACGCACAGAAATATCATTGTTACGTAACCGGAAAAAATTGTATAACAATAATGGAATTGACAATGAAAGATAAAAAAAAAAAAAAAATGAGAAAAGTAAAAGGGCAAATTGATATTATATTGTGCAATGACACACATTAGCTGAATTATATTAAACTGTTGGTGTAAAGAAAAAAAAAATTGAATATTATAAATATAATATTGTACATGGGTATTGGTCTTTAATCTTAGTTTAACTGTTGTGCGCGTCACATTACCATGCCGTTGTTCAAATAACGCAAATTTACTTGAGAAAGTCGAGGACGAGGTATATATATACAAGGCGTGTGACATGTGCCAATACACATCGACTCGAGTTCGAAGTACAAGGATCGGTTTAATTAGATTTCTAAGTACATGTGCGATAAACCAAGTTCTCAAATGCAAATCAAGATTGCGAAAATTCTTCGTCGAGTTTTTCTTCTTTTATATTTTAATCTCTTCATATTTATTTCGTATAGTTTTTTTTTTCTTTTTTTTCTTCGCTGATTGTTATTATATGCAGTTGATGAAAATAAGCCAAAAGATGTCCTCGACGTTGACAAACTAATTGCCATATAGTGTTGTAAAATCGATAAACTTTTATCATTAACCAACGACAATAAATTGAACACTATTATCTTCGATGTACAAATAATTTTAAATGCATTTACTTGTATTGAAAATTTGCATGAATATATATAAATATAAATATATCGACCGATATTTCATATTCACCTACGTAATGATAATGATTCTTGAATTATATTATAACTAAATTACGAATATAAATTAGAAATAAAAGTTTTATTAAACCTGAATGATAATATATTGTTCATTATTCATCTTTAATGTTTTTTAAATGTAAAATATATATATCGCGACACACAGATATACATATGTATTTTCGCAAGTCATTAAAAATTATGTAGACAATACGCAATTTATTCCCTCTCTAATTTCTCAATAATAAAAATGCGAAAAATAATCAAACTTCCTCTGTTCTCAATATCAAAAATTAATTTTCACATCCGATATTATATTCATTGTGAATAAACGACTCGCTTTCATTTCCGTTTATAACATTGACTCTTCCGCTTTTATAAAATGAAGAAAAAAATATATATAATATAATAATGAATAAAATAAAAAAATAATAATTAATAATACTTTACCTGAAATATTTGAATTGGCAAATGTAGAAATGATTTGATTAATTTATAATTATTATATTTTTTTGATGAGCTAATAATTTGAAAGTACGTGTGGGCTTTTAGCCGAAGAACGCGCACGTGCAACACCGTCGTCCAACTGATGAAACACGACTGTGTATGGCTACGAGTTGCGTCGTCGCCAAGCGGTTGTGTACTACACAGTCCGAGATGATGAACGCGTGTCCCTCCACTGCGTAACGTTTTTAAAACTATTCACTTTCAGCGCGCAATCACTTTACATATACACACACTTATACCTTTCAAGTGGATATAAGAATAGGGAGGTAGTTAAATATTTATGTGGTGGGGAAAAAAAAAAAAAAAAAAAAAAAAAAAAAAAAAATGGATGAACTTAAAAATGGGGAGAAAGTGTGGAATGAAAAATCAACCCCTCATTCAAAAAAGAAAAAAATTCTGTCTATCTATTGGATAAAAATTACACCTGGATATTATCAAAGTGAACAATGTTACTTTTTTTTTTTATCTCCACCAAATAATATTTATTTATTATATGATGAATTTAAGATTGATGAAGATTTATTGGAAGACGACAAGTCGCTGTTTAAAACTATAATCTGTATATATATATATATATATATATATATATATATATATATTAGACT
>JAQQBS010000004.1:3574194-3609412 GCA_030347275.1 Microctonus aethiopoides
ACCTCCTCGGAGATATTTCACTTCGAAAATTGAAAAAAAAAAAATAGTCGATTTTTTTGGACCAGTCTAATATATATAGCGGGAAGAAGTTGATTATAAATCGTTCATGAATAATGCAATTGAAGTAGCTAACCGTTTTTGTTTTTATTTTACAGTGTAAAATTCTCGTTCACACGTACGAGTTGAGAGCGTTTAAGGACGTGACATTTTTATCAGCCCCCATAGTTATAAACAAAAGTGCTGCGGGTGGGCAGGTGAGGAGGACGAAGGCAAGACATATTTTTAAGTATCTCGATGGCAAACATATTGAGGGCATAAAATAAATATTCTACAATTCATCAAGTGAATAAAAAAAAAAAAATAATTGCGAGTACTATTCATAATTATTTAGATAATTTAAGTAGAATACAAATTAAAATATAAATAAAGATAATGTAAATGAACACAACAGATAAGCAGAGTAGTCTTGAATAATTTGTCAATTATCCGTTGTAATAATTTCTATTTCATGTCTTTTGTAAAAATTATTAACTACGATAACAATAAAGATATCAAAATGACCTATTTTAAAATTAACATGTTGACCAATGAGGTGAAGTTACGAATTTTAATTGAATATAATTTTTTTACTCTATCGCGTTTATGTTTACTATCGAAATGCATATTTATGGATCATAGGTAAGTATTATCTTGACACCCTGGAGGAATAAGTTTCGTTATCATTGTTCCGTTTAGTTAAATATAAATGTCAACTAAAATATATGTATACATGTAGATACGTTGAATAAAGGAAGGCAAGAAAGAAAAGGTGAGGGAACATTGACCCGACAAGTTGACTCTACGTAAATTGTTCGCTTGAGACCATTTGGGCAACAATATATACATATGATGTGGCCAGGAAACGAAAGAGACATCGAGCGAGCGACTGTGTCTTATGGGCTTTTTTGTGGCGAACCATCTTGAGTACAATGTATAAAACCGTAACATTTGTAGCCTCAGACTCACCATCGACCAATCCTTTGTTGATCCAAGATACAATATATAAACGATATGTATTCGTTTTTATCTTGAAATTGTTCGATGTTAGAATTTATTCTTCAATTCATTTATTTATTTATATTTCAATATTGTATGAATAAAATGGTATTAATTTCTTACCGATTCGTGTGGATGTGCATTCAATTCCACAACTGCTTTTTGCAATTCGCAATTTTGTCGTCGTAAAAGTGCAATCTGTAACAATAATTATATTTGTGTTATAAAATATTGTTGAATATAAAATAATGTAGGGAATATTAATATGAATATTTTCGTGAGATTGCAACGAATGGTTTGAGAATTTAAAATTTGTGAGAGGAAGTCCATTCGGTAACTTCAACAAGGGATCGTACGATGCGAGTTTCTGTTTGCTTTGTTTATCTCATAGTTTGCACTGCGATAAATACACCACCTCAGCAACGCGTCATATTTTCATGTGTCAGATTATCTCTAACGCTACGATATATAACGAACAACCGCATGCATATGAAAAATTATTTGGAAAGGGACCGCGCACGTCTGTTCTACAGACAGAAATAGAAGAATTTTAGTAGCTCAAGTTTTTTATTATAAAAAAGAAGAAGACGAAATAGATAAATAAATAAATGAATAAAAAAATAATATTTACAGTCTAGATGGTTTCTTTTTTTTTTTTTTGTTCATAATACTTCGACGAAACTCAGCATATTTAAATGTGTGTATCAAATTACAATGTTAAACTTATGATTTGTTCGTTGACGAGGCAAAAATTCTGATTACATTGCAGAGAATGATGATATTAAAAATTTATTTCAGACGTGAAAACTCACTCTTATACTGTGAGAATAACGTTTATATTTTTAGTATGATAGTGAATATTAGTGAATATATTTGAAAAATATTGATATTAATGGATATCAAAGATAAGGCAATATTTGATTTACACTTGGTCAAGATTAAAGTGGAAATGGACATCTGTTAAAATATTTTCTAGTCGAATCATTTTGATAATTATCAATACAATACTTATCAGCACATATGCCGAAAAAAATAAAATATCAAAGTGATTGTATAATAATAGCTCAACAATATTTCAAATAATTTAATATACAATATAAAATATATTTCTTTTATTTTACCTCGGCATCTTTTGAATTCAGCAATTCTTGCAATTGAATACACTTTTCATTGGTTTCTTCGAACTGTCGCGATCGTTCATCTACAAAAAAAAACGAAAATTATATACATATTATATTAATATATACTGACATTAAATCATGCGGCGATATAAATTAAATAATTATTTGTAGAATACATATCAGAAATAAATTAAATTTCCCGCCATAATGATTACATGACTATCTCAGTCGGTATTGCAGAGTTATATTTTGACAGCACTACGGTATTTATATCAAAATGACATTTAGATAAACAATTATACGATATATAAATAGTTAAAATATGATAATTAATAAAATTAAATTCACCAATTTCTTCAACGATTCCCTCGGACAAAACTTCCTTCGTAAAATTTGTTATTTGTCCTTTTAAATTTGATAGGCTAGAAAGTCCGTCCCCGAACCACGCCATTTTACACGTCGACAATTAATTGTCGAATGTAATATAATAATTATTTACGTTGATTAATGTTCAATATATCAAAGGCAGTGTATATAATTATATTTCCACTGTTAAACAATGTTGGAATGTGAAAAACATGAAGAATCACTTGCAAGACGTTGTCACACATACATTTCATAAAACACATACCACTGCATACACATAAATATATATATAAATACATATAATTTACCACGTATAAGAATGACAGGGTAGCGCCATCTTGTGTTGAATAATTCAACTATGAATCTGTATTACCGACTCTTCGACTGATTTGGGCGCCAACTGTAACCAAAAATTTGAAATTACATTTAATCATATGTTGTTTGTATGATGTTTTTTTTTTATTTCTTTTCTTTCATCTGGAATTTATACAACGTATCCGTCAGTAGAGTATAAAAGTGTGTTAGGAATCGTTGGTATTAACTTGAGGTAAGTACACACGAGTGATATAGAGAGGAAAATAAAATTGCTTTGGAAAATTATACTCATTACGTGTACTCATATGGATATAATGTCAGTGATTCAAGTGCACAGTATTTCAAATCTGAAAAAAATCATCATTCATTATAATTATACATAAAATATTAATTTATTTTTATTTATAAAAATTTGCGTTATTTGATAATAACATATTTTACAATAGTGTAAATTTTTCTTTCAGTATTCAAATACAGCAGATAATTATTCTGAAAAAAAAAAAAATAAATAAATAAAAATTAAAAACTCTTAATTACAAGTGGATACTTAAAAAAAATCAAATTGTTGTCTGGGAACAGCTGTCGACCCAGTTGTGTGATAGTGTCAATCCGGCACGTTGGGAGACAATAAAAATTGCTAAAAGAATAAGGAGATAGAGACAAAAAAAAAGAAGTCAGCATTGATGTAACGAGAAAAGCATCCGTTGGAGTGTTTTTCAAGCATCATCATCAGAGTATCGAAAAGGGTTATTGTTAGCACGCGGCTGTGTGATCTTAACTGCGATGGCAAAGAGGCTGAAGCTGCTGAAGAGATTGAGAATGGTGCGTATAAAGTGCAGGAGTATTATATGGAGAATGAGCGAACACTTTGCTGTGTTGCGTTCATATAAATTCAGTGCCGAGTACAATGTAATTTGAGCCCTGAACACATATACCCACACCAATTTCATTCTCATTTTTTTTTTTATTATTCATTTAATCATCATGTTAACCGACAAACATATTAACACGTCAATTAAATTAACCTCATAAAAATCATTAATGTAACTTAGAATGCCAACGTGGAATATATATCATTGAATGAGTTTTTCCATAAGGGAAAAATACATATAACATATAAATGCGGGAGTAAAATTCATGGTGAATGTAAAGAAAGGGAGAGAAATATAAAAGGGAGGGAAAAGGAAAGAGAACGATAGATTGAAGTACGAGTGAATCCGGTACTGTAACTTGCTATCACGATGAAACGAACGGCGAAAGGATTATGGAGTGTATAATGTGACTGAGCGAGAAAACCGTGCGCGCACGTCGGGGTAACGAAAGACGAAGAGGAAAAGACGAAGGCGGACAAGGCAAAGGCATATTCGAATCCTTCGCTTGAGTCAGCTCAGTCGGATCCAAGCCACTGCGCCGGTTAGCTATTATAGAAGATCGTGGTGTTAAACCGCGTTCCGATAGTGTTGCGCTCTCGGTTGGCGCGCTTCTTTACTTTTCAATTAATTTTTCTAAATTAATAAATTTATCAACATCATAAATAAACGCGACAATTAATCAATCTTATGTCAAATTTATCACTATGAATTCTTCTAAATTAATAGATATAATTAAATTATAAATGAAAAATGATTGAGCTTGAATATCATAACAAAAAAATATCTGTCAGATGTGAAATTGATATAAAAATAAATAGTTATTAAATGATAATAATTAGGATTAAAATAAATACGTAGAGGGTGAACACCTGTGAAGATTTGTTAGATTTATTCAAAAGACAACATATTTATCTTCAATATTACAAGTCAAAGGTGCGTATATAAAATATTTTCATCGATTGTTTACGTGGCGAGGATGAGCAAAGGATCCGGTTAAGAGATATTCTTATACCCGGCTCTTTGCAATGGTGAATACGCGTTTATGTCTCAGTGTCGTAAAGCACGTCCGGAGTCGAGGTACAGTCTCGTCTATATATCCATACGTACATACATGCATGCATATATCTATCTATCTATGTATACGATCATTTGTGGTGGTTATAAATATTTTAATCTGAGAGTCAATGTCGAGAGAAAGAACGATAGAGAACCCCTTGGCATTGTTCATATTACAAATTATTATTTCTATTTTGTATTTTTTATTTTTTTTTCCTTTACTTTTAGGTGTACAGAGATAGTGTACACGTATAGGGATGTTAATTGCGAAGAATAATATGGCCTTAGAGAACTATGCAATTTAATTGTACATATAGAAATTGTGTATATTTTCCCATTTAATTTTCATAAAACAATAGCGCTTATGGAAGACGATAACATGCTCATGGGTAAGTATTTGTGTATACAACAGCATTTTTCTCGCGACTCACGCTTGATTATAATTATAACAAACGTTCCGGAAATGAGAGCGGCTTAAAGAATATATATACATATAAATACGTAAATATACGCTTGGAAATTCTCGCATTTTGTAAGCGCGCAAAATTTTTCTACATATAAATTTTAATTAATTAACCAAACGAACAATGTGTATAATAAAACTCCATATAAAATATATTCAATAATTCTATATAATCATTATAATACAATTATTTATACCGTAAATTTTAATAAAAAAAAAAAAAAAAATTTTTTTTTAAGTTTATCAATTAAAATGAATTTTTTTTCTCTGTTCTATTAAAATATACAGACGTAAAATGGACTAATCTACAATTCGGATCGTTAATCCATATGACGAGTTGACGGATAAAAGAGTTGAAGGTTGATATGTATTTTTTTTTTAATCATCATTTTTTTTATTCCAATTTTTTTTTTTTCGTTCTTTCGTGAAATATTTAATGAGATGTATATGTCTGCGACGAGTGTTGAAATCGAGCGAGGCAAATAAAATTTACACATATGTAAAGTATATGTATCTATATATACACGTACTCTTGTCGCATGTACGATAGAATAGAAGTGAGTAACTATATGTATACATAACTCCCACTCGTTTATATATAATAAATATATATACACGTGCGTGTGCACAACACCGTGGAGAATTGTATTCGAGATGTAACGAAGGCACTCGCCACTCTCGTAACGGTATAAACGACTACTAACGGAAGGGAATAAAAGACGAAAGAGTTTAAGAGAGAGTCACCGAGACGTTTAGGATATACACACACGTGGATATGTTGACGAAGGCGGAACCAAATAATATATAAATATGTACTCATATTAAATTGTAACTTTACACCTTCACCTTCGCAATCACAATCATTATTACACTAGAAATATGTTATTTGATATGACTGTATACTGCAGTCACAAGCAAACACAAAGTATACAGAAGAATAATGAATATAAATATATAATGGTTACCTTTTGTTTTATATTTTTGAGTAAATTCTCAAATTTTTTGGTCTATTTTTCGTTTTTATATTTTATAAAAAATTGAGCTGCGCAATATTAAACACCTTTATAAGAAACGACGGAAACGGAGAAAAGGTGGTGGAATATAACACAATGGAGTGCAAAATATGAAAGAAGACTCCCTTTTCAAGAAGAATGAAATACTTGTACTGCGACATTTCAATAAAAAGTATAAAGACAATGAGAAGAAAAATGAAAGAGACAATATCATATTTTTTTTTTTTTTCGCCTTAGAATTTTTCTCAATTTTATTTTTTTCTTGGATAGCTAAAGAGTATTTTGTTGATTGGAAAATGAATGCAAGCAATGAGCATTCAATGGTATATATATGCGCACTATTTAATGGAACTGAAAGAAAAACTTGAATCAACGACAACTTGCGATGTTTATTTAGTTTCTCATCATGGCATGAAACCAGATCGAACTTCTTTTCTTATATACAAACTATTCTTAGTATTATAATTTATATAGTACGTACCATTGCCATTGACATAGTAATTATTCCAATAGAATCAATCGAATAAATAAATGAATAAAAAATAACTAATATAATTTAATCGCTTTTCATTTCAGAATAAAAAAACCGTTTGGAAGTTGACAAATGATTTGAAAGCAGTTAATCACCAGAGATGACATTGGGAAACTCTCACTAACGGTGAAAAACGATTTCAAAGTAGTAAAAAAAGGGTCGGGGAAGGGGCAATAAAAGAAACCAGAGTAAAAAAACATAGGAGGTATTGAAAACATCTAACGAAGGATAGATAAAAAAGAAAAAGAATAATATTAGTTAAAGGACAAGTCATCCACGGGGAAGATGGTCGTCGAATGGTTGTGTCCGGGAATGAGGCCCACTGGTAGTCGCAGGCCTCGGATTCTTCACTGCAAGGTCATTCTCCTTGACGAACACGAGTTGCTGCAAGACATGCTGGTAAGTATATACAAATATATAAATATAACTATACCTATACACACAGAGCGAATTCGCAAACGTGACGTATTGCACTTCAATGACATACAAATGATACAGGCAAAGTGTATACTAAAAGTATTAATATGAAGCTGAGCTGGTAGTTTTACGCGCTATATTATTCACCCTTAAATAAAAGTAATTACATATATGAAAAAAAAAAAAAAAAAATAAAATAAAATAACGCATAAAAGAGAGTCGACCATGAAATGAATTGCGTCTCATTCATCAACGCTGCCGTTACGTTCATGGCTTTGTAAATATTACACGCTAAAAAACAATAATAATAATAATAAAAAATAAAAAGAGACATAAATGTAAATACATACAATGCATCGAGACTGCGGGATCGTTTTCTTTTTTCGAATTTTCTCATTTCATTAGGGCGAGAGCTTATACTCGGCCTCCTCACACTTTACCACCTATATCAACGATATACAACGTACCTTCAACCCATACCCTATAATGCTTATCATACGCTTGGCTGATGGGTTAATCTACCGAGGTTGCAATGCTAAATGGACCCTTCTCGTTTGCGTTGAGGTATAGGTTGAAACGCTTGGAAAAATCGAAATTACTTAATGGACTGCCTTGTGAATAAATGAAAATAACATATTGCATGCATTCATGTATATAATATCCTCATTCATATACATATTTATATTATTATCATATCGTCATGTATTTAATTCGTTATACCAATAATAATTATAATAGAAATATAAATAATTATATCAAATTTTATTCATTACTTATAATGCACTTACATGAAATTAAAAAATATATTTTATATTTTAGACATGTTATATCCACCCTTGTAATTTTGTCTGGTGTAATGGCGTCTTTTCTGCGCTCTGTTATTAGAAGACGTACGAAAATTATCGTTAGCCCATCAACCCTTTCTTTGCCCTCTACTCTCAACGCCCTACTAATTCGCGCGCGCGAATTTTCGTCTTGTCTTCTTTAGTATTCTCGCTCTTTTCATTTCTTTTTTATTTTTTTTCTTCTTTCTTTCGGCATTCTTGCCGCCGCCAGGGGGCGTTTTGTTACCGCGTGCCACAAGGCATCCGACGAATTCCCCAAGCTTCCCAATCCGCACGTGCCCATGAGCATTGTGTGTATTTACCTGGCCGCACTTCAACATCGTAAAAGCGTGATAAAACCAAAAAAGAAAAAAAAACAAATTATAATTACTCTTATGGCTTTGTTTTTATTATACCTTGGAGAACCTTGAAAACTCTTATTTAGTTGTGCCCTTATACATGCCTACCTACATGAAAGGAAGGCATATATATGTATATGTAAAGAGAATGTTTCACACAAATTTTCACATTCCGTGGAAAAATCTCTTCAAGTTGGATATAATAGTTGTATGTATTATAACCACACGAGAAATGGATGGATATAATAGCTGCTTAATGTATAACTCGTAACACGCGACATTAATTATTATGGGGACGAAACCAACTATACATACATATTTATTTATTTATTTATTTATTTATTTATTTATTTATATTTGTATGAAGATATATGAAGATTTCTGGTAGCTAGTGAGAACGATATAAGGCATTGACAAACGATCTGCACGCTGTGCAATGTTAAATCTTCCGGAACGGGCCAATGTGGTGTTTATAAGTGTAAACGTGTATTGGAATCTCAACAAGAACATCTTGTTCTATATATACTATAATGAATGAGCCAATGAATTTTCGCGCGAAACTCGTGGAGATAATACGATCCGATAAATGTATAAGTCTTTCCGGCGCAACTATACATAGATATTATATACATTTACAAGTATACAGGTATATATTGCGAAGCATTGGTGGATGATTTACGATATCGAGACAGATAGCAAGTACGTGTACATCTTCAGAACGAGATTGCCAACACCACTGTGAGCTCTTGCGGATATTGATGTTACTTTTTATTTATTTTTTTAAAATTATTATTGTTATTAAATAACAAGGATAGTTATCATCGGATTAGAAATTCTCGTATGCATGCTTCTTGGCCAATACCTGTCATATTAATCAATTTCAACGCGTAATTAAAATATATCGTAACATTAATTTCTTCATTATTTCTGTGAAATAAAAAAAAAATATATTTATATTTTTTATTTTATTTTTTGTTTTATATATACACTGAGAGAATTTTCAAGTAAATATATATTAACCTGTAACTCATAGTAAGCCTGGGACATAACAATATTTGATAGAAAATTACACAATTTAAGTTATTTTTTAATATGAACTTAAGTAAATATTACGCGAATTAAGAATATAATTTTACTCTGCTACAGGATTAATTTTTCTATCAAATATTATTATATCCCAAACTTACATGGGTTACAGGGTAATTATATTTACTCGAAAATTCTCTCAGTGCAGTATGATAATATATAATAAAAAGAAAAAGTAGAACGTTATATTGGAAATATATATAATGAGTATGTAGAAGAATTAAAGGGAGAGACGAAATGCGCGTTGGAAATATGCAATGGAGTGTACAATATATATATTTTGGGGGGGTAGTGATTCCCACGACGTGGACTCATCGCTGGGGGCTGAAACGTAGCGAGAAATGGTTAAATAAACGGTTGCCCGAGTGCGCGTAAAGAAGAAACACACTTGGTCGAGCAAATGAATGCCGCAGGGATAGGCCGTGGTCGATCTTTCTGACGCACGCGAGCCAAAGATGATTGCTTGCCTACCTGTATACCACAACCAACACCACCACCTTTATAACCATTGGCATGTTAGAATATATCGCCGGGGGCCAAGTTAACTTGCCCATCACTCTTTTCATTTTATTTTATTTTTCTTCGTCTTATCCCCATAGTATAGCGCCGTCTCGCGCGCGCACTTTCATTATGTACCCTCTTGCGCGATGCTCTCGTTTATTTATCGGATCAACTTAACTCTTGCTTTTGACCTTGCGTGCGGTGTTTATACCTGCTCGACCACACGGTATACCACCCAGAGCTTTTATTGTTTCAGTATTCTCAACATTTGGCAAATTAATTTAGAACAATATATAATTCTTACAAATTTAATTTATATATCATTCTTTTATTTTTCTTATATATTTTGATAATGCAAAACGCGATTGATGCGGAGGACAAAATGTCGTTGGTAAATTGGCATTCATTGGAGAGACAAAGTAAAATAAGAAGACATGGACATACAGTGCTTGGCATACCTCTACGTATTCCGGTACAAGGAGACACGTTTGCACGAGTCCGGGGACAAGCGTGACTCGCACCAACCTATGTAGAGATATGTACATTGTTCCTTATTATTCATCGGTCGTTTAGATATTCCGGAGGATTGTTGCGCGTGTGTTTTGCCAACATGCTTCAAAAACAAAAATATTTTTGACTTTATATATGGATATATTCATATGTAGGATGTAATTTGAATACCTTACATAAACGTGTGTATAATGTAATCTGGGCGATGACCAGTGAATGCAATATGGTGTATGATAGTGGCAAGTATGTATAAAATGAAAAAAAAAAAATAAAAATAAGAAGAAACAAAAAAAAAGTGAAAACAATGCGTGTGAGGTTGAACATGTTATTTCTCTGTGGTGTCGTAAACTTTAGAACGTCCTGTCATATTGCAGAAAAACCGCACACTCCTCTTTCTCATATTTTATATCATCACATTAAAGATAAAAGAAAATAAAATAAAAAAAATTCACAACCCTTTATTAGTTGAGGTATCGAGCGGTTGCGCGACCACAGTTTTGACGATGGAACATTAAAAAAAAATTGGGGAACCCAATGAAAAATTGATGTTCACGATGCGTATATAACTAGACATGTGTGCGCGCAGTTGTCTTTCTTGCACGTCGTCATCCATACAATAAATGTCCGATTGAGCGCGAGAGAGCTCTTGTGCCTCAACGAAACTTCTCTCTTGGGGACTATACTCCTGCTTATCGACTTGTTTTCTTCGTATATACCATGTTTGCTTCACGATCTGCAGCGCGTTGCCATTGACCCCGAAAAGAAAGGAACAGAGTAAGAAGTACTCGGTAGAAAAAAAAATGAAAAAAAAAAAGTGGGAGTTATACAGAAGAAGAGGAGAAAGAAAAATAAAAATAAAATGAAAAAACGTGGACAAAGTGCCGCGGGGAGAAAGGCATTTGGCCAGTCGAAACATTCGTCGAGGCAGACAGATATCGCCTGAGGGTTCACCGGAATTCGTGACTCTATCCTCTCGATCTATAATATATAACGGTAACGACTAATCAATCGTAATACAATAGTAATATATAGTGCAATAATGCATTATGAATCTCTAAAATAACTCGTATCAACATGTATTTACTCATAATTAATAAAAAAAAAAAAACAACAAGTACTCCGCAACGATGGAAAAAAAAAAATTAAAATAAAGTAACAATGAAAGTGATTCGTGCTTGCGATTGTACAAAGTCGCGTGACGGCGATACATTCCATCACTTCGCAATCTCTTTCCAATTTTAGCGTGAATCATCTCTTTCATAAAGACGTTGCATGACTGAAAGAATTCCACTAACACATATAACAACCAATAATTCGTGGCAAACTGAACGATCGCTAATTATAAAGTCCAACGAAATATTCACTTCTTTTCAACTTATCGCCAATACACTTAAACCCTTTTGCTATATGTATATCTTTTATATAACCAACAATCGACTCCTATAATATAAATATATATGTATATATATACCTTGAAAAAAAGTTTTAAATCGACGAGAATATTCCAGTTATTTTTCTCCCGCATTTTCTTGCGAGTATACATAGGTATCATTAAATTTTTTTTTTCTGCACTTAGTACGATTACGTTGCATTACATTTTGGTTCTATTAGTGAATGCACATTCAAGGTATATATATGAGTGTGTTTGTGTATTCAACATGTACATATTATTCCTTGTTGTAACAACAATATATAAATATATAGTTTTTATGGTGCACGCACCCACAGGGCGTCGTCCGTGCGTCAGTGTACATGCATCGCAAGGGGAAAACAAATGGACGTCACGGACGTCTGACTTCAGTGGGAAACAGGAAACCACCGATTTCAATCTCGGCCACGGGTCCCCGTTCAGCTCTGTTGCGCTTTTCTATATATATACGAGGGATGAATTTACAAATACATTCAACATGTATCTTCACGTCTCGTTTTAATTGTTAAAAGTATAGATATTGTATACGCGATAAAAAAAAAAAAAAAAATATGTGAAGAAAAAGAAACAATGGTAGAATTTTTTATTTATTATGTGTATTGATATATCATCTTTTTTTTTTATTCTGTTTCCAGAGTTCAAATTTAGGACAAGAGTTAGTTGATCGGGTGTTTCGACATCTCAATTTATTGGAGACTGCTTACTTTGGTTTACGATATTTAGATCATGAAAATCAAACGGTGAGAAATTTATATTTGAATTATATTTTTATAAATGAATGAATGTTCTCCTTGAATTCTTAACAATTATATATATATATATATATATATTTTATTGTGTGTATATAGGAAGATTTATATGTGTATATTTGACATTGCAATTGCCTCATTCCAATGATAGACAAACTCAAATTGAATTCACCCTTTCAAATTAATTCCCATGATCGTAAATCCTCAACGGCTTACGATATAGTTCTGCCGTTGATAACTTTACATTGCTCTTGCAACCGCCCATTGCGCTTCTTTCGCATCATCAGGGGAGTTGTTTCCATCCGGGGTGGAGATGATCGGGCAATAGGAAACTTTAGACTCGCGTAATTTCCGTTTAGTCGCTATTGGCTTCATGTGTCCACAATATTCAAAACGTTTTAAATTATAAAATTATAAGTTTATTTCAATTTCCAATTTTTTTTTATTTTCTATAACTGTATTTATATTGTCACAGCAATGGCTGGATCCAAGCAAAAAAATTGGCAAGCAACTGAAGGTGCGTAAAGGCGAGCAGTCATCAGATACACATACACTTTATTTTGGTGTAAAATTTTACGCTGCTGATCCATGCAAACTTATTGAGGAAATTACAAGGTAAAAAAAAATTTGATTGTGTAACATATAAGGTGCCTGTCGGGGGTAATAAGGCCTAAATGATACAAATGATTAATTGTTTATTTGTTTATAATAAAAATTATAATTTATCATTTTCATTTTATAAAAAATGTATTCAAATAACGATTAATATTAAAACTTAATGATTAATTTAGACATTTTTCATATTATTGAAAATATCCCTTAGGTAGGCCTTATTACCCGTACGTACGTACAAGAATAAATTTTGTTTTTTATCGTTAATCCGGATGCCGATAGTTAATTATATCCAAAAATACATATTGAATAATATAGTTCAATCTTGAAAACATCCACTGAAATAATCTTCTAACTTTCAAAACTTGACCACTGCGCGGACTCACCCAACTCAATGGGGGACTCCTGAAGTTGTTGGAACACCCAGCAATTAACGGAACACACCAATTACCCCAATCGAAAAGAAGGGTATAAATTATAGAGTATCCGTCAGAGTTTTTGGCTCTGAATTCATCGCTTCCAGGTCTGTGTCCGTAAGCGTCTCGCGAATTACACCCTGTTTGCGATACACACACGTACATATATATATATATGCTGCGCCTTGGGAGCTGGAATCTGCAGCATCAAATTGCAGATGAGTCCCCGCAGTGGTCTAAATATTTTGGAGGCTATATGATTCAATCGATTTTCGTTCGGTCCCAAAAATTCATCGATCGTGGGAAAATGCCAGTAGTCGGATTTTTTTTTTCATTTATTTATTTACTTACTTAATTATTCTATTCCTTTGAAACACAATTTATTTTATTTTATTTTATTTTATTTTATTTATTATTTCGTTGTTTTTATTTACAGGTATCAATTTTTTCTTCAAATAAAGCAGGATATTGTTCAGGGGAGATTGCCCGTGTCATTTGATCTTGCTGCAGAGTTGGGTGCTTATGTTGTTCAATGTGAGTAAAAAATTAAAATACATATATATTATACATAATTTTTTTTTTGCTTATGTAAAGATGTATGAAAAAAAAAAAAATGGTGTTATGTGTGATATATTTCAAAGCATTCATTTTTTCGAGTGACATTCGCGATTGTTATCGTGCGTCAACTGGGAATTTCGATTTTGCAATATTACATCCGTGCTTTTTCGTTTGATGATACTGGATTTGTAAGAATGGAAGAAGCGAAAAGAAAAAAAAAATAGTCACAAAAGCGGTGAAGATGCGGGTGGAAAGATGAAAGATATATGAAAGAAAAAAAAGAATAAGAGATGAAAAAAAAAAAATAATAATAAAAGAATATACAGTATATTCTGGGTTGAATTTCTGGTTACACTTATCAACCGCTAGATTCAAAGTCTCTTAGCAAATAGAGATATGGCAATGTTTGCGTCTCATCGTGTACTCATCAAAAGACGTACATATACCAGTATGAATACACAGCGTGTCGCGCAGTGTATATATATTTTAACTGGACTGCAATGAAAATCCGTATGATGCTGCACTCACTCGCAATCCACATAGAGTGAAGAAGTTGTAACCGCGCACATATCTCCAACGTAAGTCAGGTAAATAAAAAATACGTGGACGATTTCATGTGGAGTAGTAAGTAAGACGTGTATTTTGTGTCAATGGCCAAAAGATAAGACGTGATAGTAGTAGGTATATATAGACTGAGAAAATTTGCGGTTGGTGAAGAGAGCCAAGAGCGCAAAGTAAAATTACCGCAACGTATATATATAAAAGCTGACGATACTTTACAGACCAATAGAATAAGATTTCTCCAAAAGATTTCTCATGTTTCTAATAGATGGTTTGAGAGGTTATATTTTCTTAATGAAAGTGTCCCTTCTATTTTCTAGCTGCTTTTGCCATTTATTCATGATGTTATCTTAACAAAGTCAAGTTTGATGCTGTTACATTATTTAAAAGGTTGTATATTTCAAATGGCATTGTTCAATCTACCCTTTAAATGATTATTCTCAGTTGCCTATTATTTCTCATTCAATTTCCAGGATTTTCTTCCAATCCCTAACGCCATTCAACGATAAATCGACGCTTCATAAGATAAACATAAATGAAAATTCAACCCCTCTATCAATAGCTGTAGAAAATTAAAAGAAATATGAGAGCGAACTTCATTATGTACATTTTAATGTAAGAGTGAAGAGTCATTAACGCAATGCGACAATTTTAATGAAGAATATTTTGCGTTCGTGCTGACGATAATGTTGATATTTTTTTTTTTCTCGAATATGTATAAAATACGTGGATGAATTTATGAGTGAAGTTGCAGAATGCTTAAGATGCCGTGCCTTCTACGTTTATAATATACTTTGGGTACGGGCAAAATTCACCATTAGCGCTGCAGTAACCTCCAGCAGTATTAAAGTACCAAGAAGGTGGTTTACGTCTACATTCATCAATGTCAGTCATTTAATTATCAACAATATATAGAATTATTTCAGTGAAAATATACTAGGCTTAGTTTGTTAATACATACGCGGTCATTTTTATGTGTATGAAATGCTTCAAGTTGAAATAAAAGTTTAAGACTCGTATATGAGTATGTAAGTGGATATTTGATCGTTGAGATGCTCTCTAGTTACTTCACGTTAGTCGATCCATCGTTTCTCATTCTAGTTCATTACTCGTTTATAATACGTATGCTATTTGATACGATACATTCTTATTTTTCTTCGATAAATCGTCCAACAGCGCGTGTTACGCCAATTGCTCACCCGTTAATCGCCTCATGCTATTCGCGGTAATGAGCAATTTACACAATTTATTTGCTGCCTTTTTATAAATGAATGAACGATATATATTTAGGAATAAAGAGAAATCGATCTTTAAATAATGACTTTCAGATACCTACTAATTTTATTTATTTATTTATTTATTTTGTTTTTTTTTTTTCAGCGGAACTGGGTGATTATGATCCTAGAAGGCATTCACTCGGTTATGTTACAGAGTTTCGTTTTCTGGCTAATCAGACGGCAGAGCTGGAAGCTAAAATTGTCGAGCTCCACAAAACATTAGTGTAAGTAATTTTTTAATTTTATTATTATTATTTTCATGTATAATAATAAATTATAAATAACTTGGAATTTTTTACCTATTTTCTAAAATAGCGGTCAGCTTCCATCAGCAGCGGAACTTAATTATTTGGATAAAGTCAAGTGGCTGGAGATGTACGGTGTTGATTTACACCCAGTCTTGGTAAAAAAAATTAAATAAAACGAAATATTTTTAGATGATATTAATTATAAAATAAATATTAATGAATATGGGTTTGTTGAAGGGTGAAGACAATGTCGAGTATTTCTTGGGTTTAACGCCAAGCGGAATAATATTACTGCGAAATAAAACCAAAGTGGGCAATTACTACTGGCCGAGGATAAATAAAATATATTACAAGGTATAAAAACAATAAATGAATAATACTATTAAATAATTTCAAAATAAATCATCAATAGATGTAATCTAAATGAATATTATTAATTTTCAGGGAAGATATTTTATGTTACGTGTGAGTGAAAAAAATTCTGAAGAACGAACCCACGGATTCGAAACACCTTCACGTGGTGCGTGTCGACATTTATGGAAGTGTTGCCAAGAACATCAAGCATTCTTCAGACTGATGGCAACTGGGCCACCACCACTCAGCCCATACTCCCGTTTTCGATCTTACAGTCCGCCTACCACAGAGAAACATCAACAAGGCTCTATTCGCCGTAATCCACCACCATTTCAACGTGCACCAAGCCGACGAGCGCAACGACGAGTTGTGGAAGGACAGGAAATGGCTGGTCCATTTATTGAAACGCCTGCGGCAGATCGAAATGCAGCTATTCACTCAGTAACACACAGTATATCTGTCAGAAATGTGAACAATCCCAGTCCTAGAAGTACTCGAAGTGCTCCATGGACTCAAAGCCATCCTCGAGGTCTCTATACATCATCCAGTCCACGTTCTGTCCGATCAGCTGGTACAGCTCCTGCTGTGAGTTGAAAAATATTTCCAATGATTCATTGGAAAATTTATTTAACTGTAAAAATTTTAATATTTATATTTTTATTTTCAGTTAGTAAATCGACTTCGACGACGAAGCAGCTCAGTGGAGAGTCAGAGCTCTGGAGATAGTCATAGTCGTAGTGGACATCGTAGAAGAAGTCACAGCCACAGTCATCGTCGACACAGCCGGCATTCTGATTGTGAATCAGAACTTTCGCGAGGTTCCGATAGTCGTTCTGGTCATCGGAAACATCGACGAAAGCACCGAAGTTCTCGTAACTCGCGGTATTGTGCAGTTTTTTATTTCTTTTTCCCCTCCCCATTTTAATATTAATACTGCTTTATATTCACAGTTATTTATATTATTATTTAAATAATTTTGCAGTCATGAGTTAGTTGATTCTGAGCCGCAATGGAAGGAAGCTCAAAAGCGAAAATCCGAAGGCGTCCAAAGAGCAGTGGTAAATACTTAATATTAATTGTGCAATTATTCATGAATAATAAATGGATAATGAAAAAATAAATTGAATGAAATAAAAATTATAGGTTAGTCATACAGAGCCAAGGAGGAGACATCGAAGCCGACATCGAAGTCCTTCGCAAAAATTGCCACACGAGCTCAGAAAGTACGTCAAATTAATAGGAATTAAATAGAATTTATATATTTATAAATAAAAATGAAAATGAAAATATTACAGACATTTGGAGTTTGGACTTATTGATACGTCAGGAATGAGTGAACAACAACGTCGAGAGATTGCTTATACTGTTGTGAAAACGCCGGGTATACCACAAGGTCTTCCACCGCCCAATAATTTACGTTTGAACGATGTAGACGTGACATCACCACCTAGGTACGATGATCTCAAGAAGACATCAACACACTTCAACCATTCTCCTATAGATGATGAAACGGGATCTGTAGTCATTGTTTGATTCATGATTCTATTTATCGTCTATGTATTATGCATGAATCGGTGTTTTTTTTTTTTGTTGTTTTTATTAATTTATTTCCAGCATGTAAAATATTATTTACTCGATAAGCATGCGCCCTTATTTATTTGAAGCATGAGTACTATAATAAAATCAGTAATTAACAAGCTTGTTGCACCTGTTTATTTATTTCCTGCATAAATGCACTCTGTTGATTGACGGTAATTTTCCTGAAATTACCATTGAAATATCAAATGAAATGTTTGTATTATCATTAATTCAATTGGATGTTATACAATGTGATTAATGTTGAAAATAAAGACGAAGGATCATGATATAGATTCGATTTCAGAACATTTGGAACATTTGACAAACGGGATAAACAATATCGTCACAGTCGCGAAGGAAATTATGATATGCCAACATCACGATCCAGTGGATTTGAATCCCAATGTACTACAGCTAGAAGCAGTTATAATCAGTGGAGGGATTACGATTATTCAGCTCGTAATAGTCGAATTATGACAAGCAGCAATGCTGACAGTGGACTTGGAGAAAGTACACCTCAAGATTTTTCAAGCTGCTGTTCAAGCTCAGCTGACAGCACAAGAGCAAGTCGAATGGTATGCTTTATGATCCTTATTATTTCTTATTTCTACAATATTAGCGAAATATCATTCACCTTTGCTTCCTTTTTGAAATATAATATGCTTTAATTTGATAACTATTGGAGTTGATAGAAAATTGAAACAGAATTCTTAATATAATTTTGATATGGTAATGGCTTTTATAAGTGAATATTAAAATTTTTCAGTCAATTTCGAATAATTGTTGAAGGAAAAATTTTAATATTTGATATTATGAACTAACGCAGTATTGTAGTAAATTATTTAATTTGGTGTAGACGCAAATGCAATTAGCGGGAGCGGGACGCTATGATTTGTCTGCGAATCAAGAAATCTCCTCGTCTATTGATGCTACTCTGGATGCAGTTCTTCGGCCGATAATATCGTGAGTTTCAATCTATTCTCTGCATGATAAATTATCGAGATATTTGCTAATATTTTTTATACATTCAATTTTTCTACTTTCATTTTAATCATTAAATATATAATTAAATCTAATTTATTTCAATTTCTTTCAGAACGCTACCACGACGACCCAAGCATCCACCGAAATGAAAATGAAGTTGATATCAAGCTGGTATTAAATGATGATTACAACTTTTTGTACATTCGTATGAATATTTGTTAAATATGCGGAATAAATACATAAAATATCGTTCCTAGTCAATGGATCAATGAAAAAAAATATAACAAACTTTTATCTTAATTAAAATAAACAAAAATTTTATTCAAAAAATTCGAACCTAAGATTGTTATTCAATCTACGTATCCTTTGATGCCATGTGTCTCATAAGATTCCCAATAAATTTCTCCATCTTTTTCAAATCTTGAGCGATTTCTGTTTTATATTGCAAACACTGTAATAAGATTAACATAAAAATAAATAACAAAATTTAATATTCAAATATCAAATATTGTATTATTATATTTACCGTTTTGTTGTCTGTGAGTTTCAAGCATAAAACACCTTTATTATGACAATATTTCATTGAATAACGAGCCTGTAAACAAAAATTTATAATTTACCCTTTATTATTCACAAATATTAATTACAAATATTCTTTCAGCCACCAAGGAAAAAATTAATTAATCATAAAAATAAAAATTGTAACCTTTAATGGATCTTGGAGGTATAACCTCTCTGCACCTTCTTCAAACTCTTCCCATGAATTCATGTACGTCATTTTGTTATCAATTGAAATTAATTATCCCAATATAAAGTACAATTAAAACTATTTCTCCACTTTCGTAACAATAATTCACCGTTTAATACAATCAATACGACTTGTTCACAAAATACCTCTTTTCTTACTGCGCCGCCATTTGTGTTTACGTGGTGGTGGAAAACAGCGGACAAAAAAGATTCTATGAATTTTTTTATTATAATGGTGGCACACTCTACAGGCTAAAATATAAAACACTAAACCTTCTGTTGGTCAATGAAGGGATTTAAAAAAAAAAAAAATCTATATAATAGTTATATGTATTTAAATATATCTGTCACACACGCGTAGCCTTGCGTTCACTAAAAAAGTTGCAATTTATTTTAATATAATTTTTTTTCAATTCAAAAGATTTAACATAATAAAATTCACGTCATTGTGTTTATTTTTTCGTCTTCTCATTGCTCTCAATGAAAGACAATTCATTAATACATACATATATGTGCGAATATAAATTTATATTAATTGATATATGCTGGATAAATTAAATAATTGAGGTTAGGAGATGAGAATAAAAAAGACAAAGCCTTTGTATAAATGAAACTGGCAACACTGCTATAAATGGACTCTGAGTGGTTTCATAGTCATTGTGATTTGCAATCATCTGCAGTTCTCTGCAGTGTGTACAAATAAATGTACTTGAATTGAAAAAAAAATTGTCTATACTTCATCGTACTTATTATATACAGTGAATAAATAAATATGCACTTGATGATTTTGAAATGGCAAACGTGACAATTCAAAATAAATTTTAATATTTATTAAATCAAGAAAAAGAGCGTGAACATAAAAGTCATTGTGCTTTGTTACTATTTTTTGAAACAAATTGTTTATTAATTTTAATTATAATGGCTGATTTTGATGCCATTTATGAAGAAGAGGAAGAGAATGAACAGAATTCTGAAGAACATTATGTGACGATAGTTCCAGATCCTATTGTAGTACGGGGAGCTGGCAATATGACAGTGTGAGTTTATTTATAATAAACTTCTTACCCCATTATATATACGTACATGATATCAAGGTCTTTAACCCTCTGACAAATGAATGAACGTGACAAAGAGTAATGTCATTGATGAGAGATGGTTTTGTCGCACAATTTTTTTATCTTTCATTCATTACCTGCATCATTGATGAAGATGTGCTTGCATTGTTAATAGAATATAATTTATAGACTGTTTTCCCTCAATAATACTTTCGATTTTAATTTTTTGAGTATTGAGTTAATAAGAGGAAAGATGAATTAATTTATTTAAATTTTTCTATGGATTCAGGTTTGGTTTGAGCAATCGATTTGAAGCAGAGTTCCCAAATGGATTGGTATCACGAGTAGCACCTGAAGAATTTAAAGCCACGGTGATGCGTGTTAACAGTGTGTTAAAAAAAACATTACCAGTAAATGTTAAATGGCTTTTTTGTGGTTGCGTTTGTTGTTGTTGTACATTGGGCTGCTCATTGTGGCCGGTTATTTGTTTGAGTAAACGAGTAAGTTGGAATATGAATGAATATTGATGGAATTTTGTAGTGAGAAAAAAAAATTAATCATTTGTTTATTTAGACTCAGCATTCGTTAAATAAATTATTGGAATGGGAAAATAGTCGACTGTATCACAAACTTGGATTACACTGGAGACTTACTAAACAAAGATGTGATAGTTCTTCTATGATGGAATATGTGAGTATTATTTTATATTTGATTAATATTATATTTGAAATCATATTGATAATTAATTTTTTCATTCCAGGTTCTTCTCGTTGAATTTATTCCGAAAATTCCAATTTACAAACCAGACTAAAGTTGAATCAGGTAGAAATATAGTATTAAATTAAGTATGTATTAACAGTAGGAGTTGAAGAAAGTCATAAATGTATTTTACGTTAATGCTTTCGTGAAGAAAAATTTTCCTGTGAATGATATTTTTGTAAATATAGTCAGTAAGAACATTTCGGTGCTTTGATATTAAATTAATTATCAGTGATATATTTGTTGAGTCAAGATAAAAAAAAAATGAACAATCCAATTGTAAAAAAAAAAAATAGTCAGGCATTTTTTTTTTACATCAACTAACTTTTTTAATCACAATAATAAATATGAATAAAAATAAAAATTTGATTCTTATAGTACTGATATTGGAGGAAAGATTCCAAATGTAAATATTTTATGATCTTAATAATTTTGGCATTATTGTGCCACAATAATAGAACTCACATATTTACATACATCAATTATTGACACAGATAAAAATTGTTTGTATTTCTGATTTTAACCTTTCAAGTCCGTCCGATAGCATGCAAAATTATGAAATAATAGCAATAACATGTAAGCAAATTCATTACAAATGGACAATTATTTTTATGCGACTAATTAAATTTAATATTCAATTAATTTTTATCATTTGTAAATTAATTAAAAGTTCTCGGGCTTGAATGGTTAATGCAATGTTAAATTACTACAGTGTCCAAAGCCAAAAAGAAAAAGAATATTATCAGTAATTCTGTGTATCCTCCACAGTTATATATTATATTAGCTCACTTGGTGATATAAAAAAAAATAGATCCTGATCGGCTGTGGTCAAGAGCGCTGTATATAGTGCCCGAATTGTTTACTTATTATCATGTACGTTTGCAAGATCGTCGATATCCATTTAAGAATTGTTACAAATTAATTTTTCTTACTGATATGATTAAATGTGGTTGGTAACAGGCCAATTTTATCTAATCAATTTATTGATTTCTTTTTTTTTTCTCGGCAAACCTTTGGTAATTGAAATCTATAAAATGTATATTCATTTCTATTTTTTTTTTTTTTTTTTTCATTCCAGTACTGTGATGAGAATAATGACTAGAGTTAATTAAATTTCGGTATTTAGCTGCTTCTCTATTGCACTGATACGTATTAGTATATCGTCTCGATGGAACCGTTCTAAATTTTTAGTATACTATTAATTAGTAATTATAATACGTCAACTTCGTTGCCTTGACATATTCACATTTTTCGAATTATAATTATATTATAAAATTGTCATTATCTTAAATAATATTTTTATTATGAAAAAAAAAAGGCCAAGCTTAGCATTTAATAATTTTTATTGTATTCGATTAGCTAGATTTTAGTATGATGCAGGATACATTAAAATGTAAACAGTAGAAAAAAAAATTAAATTATATATTTGCCGGAAAAACCAATTCATGGTTGTATCAATAACTTTCAAATAAGGATTATTCATATTCAAACGAATATATTATAAAGTAATAGTATAAAGAGTGGTGTCGATGTGTGCCTTTTGCTCATGGATATTTCTAGAGTTCATATATAAACCTATGAATATATATTAGTCAACTCCTAAAAATATGTACATAATTAAAGTCGTTGCTATATTATATTTGCAATGCTTACCACTCATATCTGTAGATTTACGATTCAAAGGACATCATATCATGAAAAGTAAATTCATATATACAAAAAGTTTTGCAATTCAATTTGCCATTGAAAGAAATATGAAACGTCAGTACAATATGTCGTAGAAAATAAAAATAATCAATAAAATAAAGTTAAACAATTTATTTTATTGTAATTATTTACTTTTCATTTTTCAAATAATATTCGATTGTATATTGATATATTATTTTATTTCCATCATTTCCTGTGAAGTAAAAAAAAAAACTAACGCTCGATAGTTAATGCCACTGCACTGAAATATCTACACAACTAAAATTTCATTTGCTATCAAATATTTTATACACTTATATCGAGATCCCTCTTGTTTATAATACGCGTGTGTACATGTATATGCTGCCAAGTCTGCCAGCCGTCATCTGCATTATCTGCAATGAAATTATGTTTGCCAAGAATAATTCTATGTTATGATAATTGAACACAGGTGTTTTAGCAGCTTCTAACGGGAGGAATACATCTCTATGGTAGTTGAGACGCATAACGTCTGCTAGTCAACACATATTGTGCGTTGTTATGCATATATTTTTTTTTCTTACCTTCTTATTGTCTATTTTTTTCATCGTTGAAGTACATAACTGAGCGACGAATCAACAGACTAATTAAATTTATACCAAAAGTGTACATGTTGATATAATTTCAATGATTAATGTATCTAAAGAAGCGAATGGATCAACTTTGGATTTTAATTATTTGTTATAAACAGAAGGTATAATATTATTACACATTCATGCTACTAATGGCTGGAAATTTTACATCAATGAATGAAACCTTCAGGTCAGTTGAAATAAATAATGAAATGTTTATTTGTAAAAATGAAAAGTTGATAAAAATATATTCATAGTGAAGAGACTGTGTGTTCTTTGCCATTGCAAGTGTTGGATTTTATACATGACTTCAATCGTCCTGATCTGGAATTAATTTGGCCCTGTCAAGTACGAAGTTATTGGATTAATATACAACCATTTGTTGGACTTGTTCGTATTCTCCTGGCCTATGTCACGCCATTTATCATTATTCTTGGTCAGTATTGATAATAAAATATTTCGTAATTACTTTCTTTGAATTCAATGGGATTTTGTTACGTTAACAGGCGTAACTTTAAATGTTATTTCATTTGGTATGCTGAGTACATTAGTTCTCTGTGACTCCGGCTTGTCATTATATTTAAGAGCACTTGCAATATCGGATAATGGTGCATTGATTTTCAATTATGCTGTTGGTGTCGCAAGATCTTATTCCACGTATGTCAATGCTCTATTTATGGTAATTGAATCTTTTTAATTATTACAATCACATCTGGTGGAAAATATGTATACACAATATAGTTATAAATTATTTATAAATATGGCTTTGCAGAACAGTAAATTTCTGTGTCGTGCAAATTCAGTGTCTATGGAATTTTTTCAAATTACATCGACATGGTTGGTAGTATCGTTGACCTGGGCACGTGTTGGGGCAGTTATATTTCCACTACAAACACGTCATAAAGATCATAATCGCTCGGCCGCAATAACAATCGTCGTAATAATATGCACGAGTTTTATTGTATCACTTACAAAACTATACTCCGGAGGTGAGTAACTGAACAACGATACATAGTTATAATTTATCTAATGATAATTAATAATTTAATTAGGATATGAATCGGATAGTGTTTTTGAATTTGTGCCATGTCAGAAAATCATGACACCTTGGGGAAGTGCTATGTATGTTTATATTGCATTTTCTACATGGCTTCCTTCACTTTTTATATTTCTTGGTAATGTATTACTTATTATTCACATGAGAAAATCAGACATTATTCGCATACAATTGACACGTAAGTATTTATAAAATTATTGGGGATTGTTGAATTATTTTAGTTATGAATTATTTGTTTACTGATAGGTACAATTAATAATACTACTAATTCAACAAGTAGAACAAGTCGAACATTATTTGCGGTATCAATTGTTTATTTGGTTTTACTTTTACCAATTGGTATTGTTGAAACTTTAGAATTATATTGGGATGTTATATTGATAAAGTATCCGTCTAGATTACCAGAGGAAAACGATGAGTATATAAGTTGGTAAGCGATAAAGAGAAATAAATTTTCTTTTTTATCCTACAAGAAATATTGATTACACTTATAAATTATGCGTTGTTTATTTTTGTTTCATTTTATTCACTTGAAGGCTCCAAGAAAAAATGTTATTGAAGTGGTGTCGAGGATTTTTCTTCCATGTTTATCATTGGAATTTCGCTATCAATTTTTTCCTGTATTATTTAACCGGAAGGAAGTTCAGAGACTGTGTAATTAATGCAATTAAAAGTGGAAAG
The DNA here is from genome assembly GCA_030347275.1 of Microctonus aethiopoides. NCBI lineage: Eukaryota > Metazoa > Arthropoda > Insecta > Hymenoptera > Braconidae > Microctonus > Microctonus aethiopoides. Next base: position 3,600,027 of record JAQQBS010000004.1, read on the forward strand.
AAATCATTGACCACGAAGAGTTTCACGCACTGGGTTTCGTGTTGTAAAGTCTCAAAAAATTTATTGCCAGCACGAACGTCGAATATTTTATTGATAAAAGTCATTACTATTGGCGAACCAAATATGTATAATCGCACTTCATCACAAAATATTAATAGTGATAACACTGTTAATAAAACAATTTTTATGTAAAGACTACATGATTAATTGCTAGGAATAATAAAATATTAAAATGCAGTTTTATCGTCGTCGATTAATGTATATTAATGGAATAATATATGTTATCACATTCTACATTAATATATGGTACAATATACTCAACTTTCGTTTGTAAATATACATATACTATCAATGTAAGATTATTTTGTCGGGTCTTCTTTTTTTTATTACGACAGTCACAGTTTGGTCCCAATAATATGCATTATTAACCGTTTATACACATATGTTATTACAAAGATTCTTCATATTTTTTTTATATCCCCAGTTTAATTATTGAATTATAAAAAATTTAAGTATGGAAATACTTCTCTTATGATACTGACTTTTACAACTTAATATTCCAAAGGATTATATATTTACAAAATTTTTCCGTCTGTCAAATTATCCTCTTCGTGAAGTTCATAAATTATTATACGAAATAATACAATTTTACAAATAATTATGCTTAGAATTTTGTAGGACATTTTCAAAATTTTTTTTCCTCCTAAATTTCTACCATCATTTTTTTAATGAGGTTTCACACATGATTAATACCTGTGGCATCACCACAAAAAAATATATCTATATTCGCCTATGTTTTTGAACGTCCACGAGCAAAACGAGTCATACAAAGGCATTGAGAGAATTGATGAAGTTTCATTAATAATTATCTTGCACTAAATTGCTTTTATATATATGTATATACACACAATTGCTGCTAATTAATCACACAAGCCGATAGTCCATTAGTCAAACATACGATCAGTCAATATTATCATATATAAACGCGAGCACTTAAATCTCACGTGAAGAAACTAAAATATCATCTTTTACATACTCACAAATTATATACTACACTAATGATAATCCTCAACTTTAGCCAATAATAATTCCTGCCAGCATTTATACATTTGTAAATAATGTTCGAAATATTTTGGTGGGCAGTGAGCCTATCATATCGACACTGGAAGTTGTATTTCATTCAAATTTTTTGATAAATTATTAATTAAATAAATTATCTTGAAAATTATTTTCTTTTCTTTGTAAATAAACTAACAAATTTGATTTATACATTTATGAATAATTCACGAGTAATTTGATAAATTATGAGGTACTCGATCGACATAATTTGTTGGAAACTGACCTTTTTTTCCATTATATTCGCCATAAAGCCAATCATCTGATATTTTTGATAACACTTTGATTTTTGCACCTTCCTGAAAATACAAAAAATAAAATAAATAATTAATTACACATTAATATATAACGCTGTCTAATTTACATGGATATATTATTACCTCAAACGGTAGATCTTCCCAAGTTTCACCATTAAATGAATATAATGCATTCACAATATTTGTTACCACTCCTGGCAATGGTATTGTGATATCAATAAAATTCGCAGGAAATATTCCAGTCCGATTACCTATTTGACCTTCTAACCAATCATCACTAACTTTACTTTTTAATAAAATAATATCACCTTGTTTCAACGATAAATCACCAGGTTGTGATGCTTCAAAATCATACAAAGCAACGCCTTGTGGTACATTCAAAGTATTCACCTGAATCAACAAAAAGAAATTATTTCAATATTTATTTAATTTACTATATTCTTAGGCACGTCAAGAGATAACAAATATTTACGTGTGGAGCTTCCATTCCTGTTAAATATTCTGTTGGAGGTACTGGTGGTGGAATCGACGGCATAGGAGGAGATGAATTCATTCGCTGATGGCCTTCACTTGACGCCGTTGATGTCCACGTTGATGAGACATCACCAAATACCGAAGAACTAGAATAAATTCCAGATGTTTTCGAGGCTGGATTAACATTGAAATTCGGTACTGTTGGAGCCAAACTAGTGGGATAAATTTTTGGAGCCGGTGGCTTTGGCGGTCGTGCACGAATAATTGTCGGCATACTCGTGGTAATATTTGTTGGTAGTTGGGCATAATTTTGTGTTGAACCACCATTGTATGCAAAAAAATTTGAATCACCAACATGTTTAATGCCTGTAGTTATACTTTGATTAACGCTCGATATTGGAGTAAATGGATCGAAAGTCGTATTCCCTTTCCAGGGATCGTTTTGCACTACATTGCGTTTCGATAAACTACCGAAAAAGTCAAAATCATCCTCAAAGGCACTTTCGGTTTGAGATGTATTACCACTACTAGTAAACATTGATGGATTAGAGTTTCCATCGCTACCAAAACTGTCTACACTAACTCCATCGCTACTCGATCTAGTTGTAAACGTAGGCGATCCAGGTGGACTTAAATCAATCAATGATCCAGTTCCTTCTAATAAATTATTAAGTTGTGTAGGTTGAGCAGTTTGCGCACGATTATCAGAGTAAGCAACGTTCATTTGTGGCTGTTTAGATGTTTTTTTGCCAAATAAATTAGTCAATAGTTCCGTTGGTCTAGTCTAAAATCATAAAAAAAAAATTAGAAATTAAAAATAATACATAATTATAAATTCAGATAATAAAAAATAATTATCTTACAGGCTTCTTGGATTTATCAATCTGATTCTGAGTACTGTCCTTTCTAAATCGTGGAGGTGGCGGTCGTGGGGGTGGTTTTTTCTTTTGAACAGGTTGCAGCGTTGTCAATGGTCCAAAAGGATCACTAAAAAAAAATTTTACCAACAAATTATAATAAAAGAAAGTTTTATAAAATTAGGAAATCAATATTAATATAATTATTTCGTAATTTTACTTGTTGCTCCATCCAACATTATGTTGATTAATGGCATTTCCGGGTGGACGCGGCGCTGTCCTGGTTGGAATAGGCATTTCTGCAAGCAGATGTATAATGTATAATTGGACAGGAAATCAGTAAAATACATTACAATGTTAGATGCACAAATATAAATGTGAATGCCTGACACTGAGCTGCACCAAGTACATATCATGCATGCACACATATACAAACTTATTCAATACAATAATATGTTCTCAACTCTACTATGACGCATTTGGTAATTGCGTTCTTAACTGATAATGCCTGTGATTTATCAACAGCAACATGCTCGTATTTAATAACAGATGCAATAAAAATGATTGGGAATAACAATACGCCCACCGTGAAACAAATTTATCTATTGAAATATATATTTTCATATCCTTCAATTGATAATCATTAACATGCAATTTTCCACAATGAAATCGAAACAATACAGTGTACCATATACAATTATACCAATGATATTTAGTTTTTTTTAATATATAAACGACAATTATCACCTATTTATTTATAAAATATAATAAAAAAATTTTGCTACATCAGAATCAAATGTATTAAAACACATACCACTTTGCCTTGATCGCATTCCTCGAATCATTTTCCTTTGTGCACTTTCGTTTTTTTCCACACGACCGTTAAACTATCACATACCGTTTGGATATCATTATACGAATGGTACGAGACTTTTAAATTCATATAGGGGCAACCTGCAAATCTAAAACCTCTCACCTGTCTGTGTGTATGCGGCCATTTTCTCTGCCTTGAAATATTTATACATATACCCTGTTGGTAAGTCTGTAATTCCAATTTATCAATAGAATTTTGTAGTGGCGCTAGTGTCGATATTGTGAATTTTTTTTTTTTTTTGCCAGAACATACGTAATATAATATCCGGTTAAATTTTTTCATTTTATTCATTCTAATTTGTTTTAATCTATATTAATTTGTTTAAGAATTAATCGAATAATATTTTATGGATAATATTATTTATTTTAGTGGTTAACATTTATTTATTTAGACCGCGGGGAAAATTATGGCGGGAAATGACTGATATCATTTTAGCGGGAAAGAGCATTCGAATAAAGTCGACATTCAGTTGTTTTATGAGACACCATGGCGGAGTAAGTGTGACAGTGGGCTCTTGATTTTGTCCAATAATTTTCACGTTAATATGAGTTGATCATGATTAAATGTTGAATATTCCGAGTGACAACAGTATAAATAATGTGTTAGTTATTTTGAGAATGTGAATATGTGGTTTAATATGTGGTATTGTTGAATACTCGTGATCCAACGTAACAGTGAAGGTGACAAGAGGATGGAATCAGGTTTCATCCATCGTTGGAATAATGGTATCGTTATTATTTCTACTTATTTTCAATCATTATTATATTATAAATACATCTCGTATTTTTTATGGCAATTTATATTGCGTATTCCAGTTATCATCAAAATTTTTTCCAATGGTGTAGAATAATTTTGCCGCGCAATTTTGAAAAAAAATTCCACGATTGCGCGCGCTGCTGCTGCCGCCATTTTTTTTTTAATGAGTGGCGCTGATAATCGTTTAGAATATTCGTCGAAAATTGAGACTCGTTATAGGTTACTCATATAGAGGTTGGTCTATTGGCGCGAGAACATACATAAGCGTGCAGTGAAGTGTTTCCAAAGATTTTTCTCTTTCAATATAATAAATTAATATTTTAATTCCTTTTTTTTTTTACATTGAAACGTGCAAATAATAACTCTATCAAGATGTTTTGGGGTAAGTGATTATAGTTGATAAATTATAAATTATTAAATATATAAAACTCAGTAACCGGTAGATGTTGAAGAATGGCGTCGCCATGTGGTTACAAAAAAATTTCAAGTTTTATTATAAACTCAAAGTATTTAGCTACAATGCCAAGAGTTATTGTATAAATATAAATTAATAAAATTTTTTTATTTTTCAGGACTTATTATGGAACCGAATAAACGGTACACCCAAATTGTTGAAAATGCATTCCACGTGTCGATGGCGACCCTCGACGTTACAACTGCTGGTGTGATATTAATTTTATTTTTCTTCATAAATAAATTCTGAACAACAGTTAAATTGAATTTGAATATTAAATTTTTATTATTAATATTTTTAGATGCAGAAAACGTACAGGTTATGTTGTGCTACGAATCACGAAATTATTTGCTGTGTAATTTATCAAAGGGATCGCATTTGCAAATGCCCCTTGATTTATGTTTCAAGAAAGGTACAAAAATTGCGTTCACCTCAAATGGACGTGGACATGTACACTTGACTGGTTACCTTTTACCTGAAGAGGATTTAGATGATTTTGATGAATCGGAAGATGGAGAGGAAGAAGAAGAAGAGACAGAAGAAGAGGACGTTCCTCAATTAGTTGGGAAACAAGCTAAACGTAAAGCTCAAACATCACCAGCTGGTATTAAACAGACAAAACGATTGAAAGACCAGGGAGGATTTATGGAATTAGAAAATTCCAGTGGCGATGATACTGAGGATGATTCAGATGCTGAGAATGAAAGCGCTGAAATCGCTGAGGATGATTCTGAAATAGAAGAAGAAGAGGAAGAGGATAGCGATGAAGATGATGATGATGATGAGGAGGAGGAGGAGGAAGAAGAAACCAAACCTCAACAAAAAAAAAATAAACAGAATAAACAACAACAAGCACAACAAAAACAACAAAAGAATCAAAAAGTTGAAAATCAAAAGCCACAAAAACAACAAAATAATTTGACGAATGGAAAAGATGCGAAAGCAAAACAAGTAAATAAAGAAGAAGAATCGGAAAATAATTCGCAATTACCGAAGAAAAAAGTCGTTGCTGGCGGTTTGCAAATTGAAGAAATTAAATTAGGCAAAGGTCCTTTAGCTAAACCAGGCAAATTTGTTGCGGTTTATTATGTTGGACGATTGAAGAACGGCAAAAAATTCGATGCTACCACAAACGGTGATGGTTTTAAATTCCGTCTTGGTAAAGGTGAAGTTATCAGGGGATGGGACGTTGGAGTTCAAGGCATGAAAGTCGGTGGAAAGCGACGTATCGCGATACCACCATCTATGGCGTATGTATAACAATCTCAATTATAAATATTTAACAAATATAAAATTATTAATTTCACTCGAAAGATATGAATTAATGTGATTTTATTATTTTAATTTTTTCAGATACGGCGCTAAAGGTCTTCCTCCTGTTATTCCCGGTAATAGTACTTTGATATTTGAAGTGGAACTAAAGAGCGTTCATTGATATTCAAAATAGTTTTTTTTTTTATTACAAGCATTGATAATTAATAACTCTCGTTTGCGTGACGCTCCTCACGCCCTTTTTTTTTTTTTTTATACCCAACATTCCTTCCTTTTGAACATGTGCCATGAACTCTCTACAGACTTATTAATTTTTTTTCTCCGTACGCTATTTTGAGATATGAAAACTTATTAGGACGTGAAGTGAGGCAAATGTTATTATTATCAGTAAGAAATGTGACTTTATTTTTAGAGGTTAGTTCAAATTTTAATCTTTGCAAACTGAATGATTACAAAAGAAAATACTTGCATAGAAATTCATCATTATCATCATCATCAGAGTTAAGACCTGCCTTGTTCATATAATAAATATATGCAATATTGTACAGTTGATCATAAAAAAAAAAAAAATACTTGGCAAATTGTGTAAGAAATGATAAATGTAAGGATTCAACAATAAATAAACAACATTGAGATTTATTTTGAAATATTTGTCTATCAATTTTATAACTTCACATGAGTAATATTGATGGAATGTCTAATTAATATGATATTACCTGACATAACTTAAATTTTTCTGTCATATAATTTTTGTATTCATTACGTAAAAAATAATTACGATCATAAATATAAGTAAATAATTGTTTGTAATTGTTATTCAACTTTAGATGTTTTCGGTGACCTTTCCCATGCCATTGAGCAAACGCCATTTTCACATTTTTTAACTAACTGTGGTGGACCTTCCTCCACTGCATCCTTTCTCTTCATTCTCAATTGCCATAGTTTTATAACCAATGGTTGTATGAGGAATCTCCATAGAAGTAGTAATATCGGAATAAAAACACAAGGTACACACACCATGATTGACTCGAAATAAAAATTTTACCTAAAATAATAATTTTATATAACCCATTAAATATTATCAATTGCGTATTATATGTAAAAATTAATTTTATAGGTTAAACATTATATGAACCTGCTTGTCGTGATAGTCGTCTCTGCACACTTTATCGTTACAAATACTACGTTAATATAATAAATATATACACGAGCTGCCAATGTAATGTGTGCGCATGCGCTTGTGAATAAATAGGATAGGCTTTTAAATATCAAATAAATCGTGATATTTACACATTTTTAAAATTATGATATATTTGATAAACTGCTGGTGATATACATTATACAGAAATGCAAAGGATATGGTCACAGCCATTATATTGCTTTGCAAGGATCGCTTATGAACCTCGCACGTCTTATTTAATAATAATAAGGTACCGAGAAATACGTATTGCCGAAGCATCAGTCACAAAAACTGTCTTCCGCAAGAAAAAAAAAATATATATATATATATATATATATATATTTATAATAATAAAGTGTGAATAATTATTCACACATAATTAATGACGTCGTTCTATATTTAAATATTACACTCGAATAAGTGACACTATTTCATACACAAATCTATGCAAATATATATTTTATATATGTGAACATATTATTATTCACAATATTAAATTTTTGTTTCTTCACCAATGAGACAAAAAAAAATTTCTACTCATTTAATATTACATACTGCCAAATATTTTTCGTCCTCGTGTGACCGTTAATGAAACCACAACGACACTTAAAACAAAAAAGACTAGCCCGAAGATTGCAGTAATAATACGACACCATTGACGCCTTCGTTTAGATCGGGCAATTTTACGATTGAGTCTTTCAGCACGTGAACCATCTAAAGTAAAATCCAAACTTTTATTGGGTGCTTCAATGTCTTGATTCCAAACAGGTTTATTTGGTGGTTTGCCCACTGCACCATATGATGAACTCTCGTCACTGGGGTCTAACTGCTGGAACATTATATAAAATTAATACGTTCGAAAATGAATGAATGAAAAATAATTATTAAATTAAAATAATTAAATGAAGATAAATATTTACCGTTGAGTAAACAGGCTCATCACCAGAGTAACATGATTTTGGAATGGCACCCTCAAGTCTTGGGATTGTACGTTTACAATTGATATTGGCAAAATTATTTTGATCCGTCATCAGTCTTCCTTCACCCAAATTATTATTACCTTTAACACTTTTAGTTTCATATTTGTGTAATGTTTGTGGATAAATAGCTTTGCACCGTGGTACGAGAAAAACTGCGGGAACATGAGGTTGTGGCTCACATTGATCACGTTTACCATGTTCTCCCGATGATTTTGCAACCGACTGAAGTAAAAGCCTTTTTCCCTCACGTGTACACTGACGCGATAATTTTGTTGATGGCGATAATATACTTGAATACGCTGATTTACCGTATAATTTAAAATTAATTGGATTGACAGTCACTGAATCTCGTCCAGCGCCACTTGATGATGAAGAAGACAAACGATATACGTGCTCCTCAGCAACACCAGTTGACGTTGTACCATTGGCCTCAATTCCCTTTGAAACTGTATGCGAGATATCACGGAGAATCTCATCTGGCGTCATTGCGCTTTCGCCGTCAATGACGGAATTGAGGGTTCGTGAGAGCTCGAGAAGTACGTCCCGTGCTGTTGTACCAGATGGTTGCTGAGAGTCTCGGTGTGCATTGCGACATCGACTCGCGTAGGTGTAGGCACGAGCGTAACTGCAACTGGCTGATAGACCCTCGCAGTCCACTGTCTCGCAACCAACAAAGTGTAGCTCTCGTGAATCAACGGACGCGCAAGGCCAAATGGGTCTTGGTATTGCTTCAGCTTCGTGAATAACAGTCAATCCGAGAGTGCCTTCGACGCCAAGTGTACCTGCCACGGAATTTCGGAGGACTGAAGCACAGCACGTCGAGTACGATCCAGCAGAGAGTGGCGGCGAATGGCTCGAGTACCCGGAACTCGTTGAATTGCGCCATTTCTTTGGATTACGAAGGGCACCAACGCTGCCATTCACTAATCGGGACACTTCCGCGTCAATCACCTCTGGTTCTAACCTGAATATAAATAGATAAAACAAATATATATTTATCCATACACATCAAATAATATTTATCAAACAACAAATATTTTATATTTAAATTCAGTGCTTTATTTACATAAATATATATGCAAAAATTTGATTTTGGTGTGCGGTTCACCTTGTTGAGATAGGCATGACCATGAGTGCAGGTTTTTTTTTTTTTTTTTTTTTTTTTT
>JAQQBS010000004.1:3613979-3646257 GCA_030347275.1 Microctonus aethiopoides
TATATATATATATATATATATATATATATATATATATATGATTACGCCAGAGTCGTTAATGTAGAGAGTAATATAATACTTATACTGTATAATATATAATAGTCTACTGTATATAGCTTTCCCACATGTGCAATTACAATTGATGCTACAATACACATGTATGTTTATTAATAGTTACACATGAAACTAACTCTATTCAACAACGAATATTATCTCTTGATCATATAATTCTTATGTACCTGTATATATATTTTTAATTTCACGTTAGAAAAGACACGATTTCTTAATTTATTTTCATCTTTTAGTTATTTATTTATTTCTATTCTTCTGACAATGCTCACAACTGAAGTTAACTTATTTATGACTTACCATTTGTAGGGTTTTACTTCCATTTTCAGTGTGTATTCCATCAGTTTTCGATTCATTACATGTAGCCATCCGTTGCATCATTCTCTAAATTTATAAATTAATGTAAACAATAGGCCTGTAGTTGTATTGCATCCTTGACCAACTGAATCCATGATAAATTGACTAACGTTGTCACCTTCACGAGGCGTTCACGTTCACTCAATTCAGTATAATCTTTTTTTTTTTTTCTTCTTTTTTTTTTTTTAAAATGCATTTACGTGCTGCTACCCCTGACCTCCTCAATAAATTATGCGACAATATTTTATGAATATAATAATTCATTTGATTAAAAGTAAAGAAAAAAATGGAAACTAGTTTTTTTTTTTTGTTGTTTGTTTTTATTATTCAGTTTATCGTTGGAATATTATTGGGAAAAAATTGATTTATAAACGAAAATAAAATTAGTGAATATGCAAAATTATATTGTGCGTCAAACTGGTGTTTTGTTTAATTCAATAATTATAATATATAGTACGATCAAGATTATAAATAACATAAAAGTGATTAATTTATGAGAGAATTTATAATTTTTAAACTTTTGCATGAACTATTTTTTTAAATCATCTAAAAATTCTTGCATTTAATTAAGGACTAGAAATTTTACAAGTCACTGAAACCAATCCCATGTGCAATTATAAGGATATACTCTATGTAATTGTACTGATAACATGTCATACTAATATTATCTGTGACAATTCTAACACTAACATCAGTAATATTCGTATGTTCCTCGATTTTTTCATTTTATTGCAATGTACAATATACATATATCTTTGGTTTTCATCAATAATACTTCTCAAAATTGATTTGGATTTGTGTACAATTAATAATTGATTCATTTCGAGGCCCAAATAATTATGAGCAATCACATATATACTTATCAATCGTTGCCGTGTTAATATTTATACTTTCTATAATTTTTTTTTACACTTTAATTTACTTCATACTTTTACTTTATTGTGAAAATGAATATTCATCTCAACGGCGTGCAAATATTACTGGCAGTAATTTAATGCAATTGATTATCCGATGATTGTTTTACAAGTCACTTATATCAATTTATTTTACGTAATTATAATTTCTTACTAAATTAATAACAGATTTTTTAAAAGGAAAACAACCTCTAAAACTCTGCTCAATTCACAACATAGTTTAAATATTTTTTTCTTTTTCTTGCATTTTGCCATGTAATAAATTTTAATTATTAAAATTTAACTGAAATCAGTTTAGAAATATTCTCTTTGAGAATGAAAAAAGCTTTCTTGTTGTTTAATTTATAATTATAATTGTAATATTGAAACACGACAGAGTGTGATATTGACAGAGTGTTTGTATGATTTGTTGTAATAAAATAATAATGTCAATAACAAATACATAATTATGAGAATTTAATTATTATAATAAAATTATTAATAATACTTAATTATAATAATCACGATAATTGTGGAATTTATAATTATACATATATTTTACGAATTTGCCCATCACTCAATGAGTTTTATCTTAATTTTTTATAATTAATTCAATCATTTAAAAACACTTATAATTTATTTATCGGTATTTTTATTATGTGGTGTGCTTTTTTTTCATTCTCAGATTCATTTGTGATATTATTTGGTCAATAAACACCAGCATAAATATTAAGAACAACCGATTTTACTTTAACTTCGAATACAACAACCTCGCTGCTTTGGTAATCATGCCGCCAAAAGATTTTTAATATTTTTCGGTGTATTTTCTTCATTTAAATGCTTTGTCGTATATCGAAGTGCATTTAATAAACCCTCGCCTTTGCAGGGTGGCTGATCTCTCAATAATTTGACGCATCCTTTCACCTAATAGAAATATACAATCATTAATTTATTCCAATAGACAATTTTAATATTATAAAAAAAAAAGAAATTAAATTAAATACATACGTCTACGTTTGAGCCTTTGACAAAGGCACCCTGTGGATGAACATGATCGTAAAGAATTACTAAACCAACCATAACTCTTAAAACAAATAATTGTGTTTCTTCACGTTGAAATTGAGCTAACAAATTTCTGGAAATAAAAAAATTCTTATTAAGCATTAAATAAATATTATTTGAATAAATTATTAATGTAAATAAACTTACGGATTTTCTAGCATTCTCAAGCAAACTTTAGCCATTGTACCTAACGTTTCAGTAATATTTTCTCGAGGTATATCTTCTCTCTGAAATATTATTGAATATTAATATACGTACGAGATTATTATCATAATTTATATATTATAAAAAAAAAAGATGTTAGATATAAAAATTTTACCTCCATCAAAAATGTTATGGTAGCGTGACTCAGAACACGTAGCATGGGTGTGGCGTGGGCATAAAATAAGGACATACGATTGGCAAGTTCGTTACCGACTATCAGGTCATTCTCCGGATTATCTTGACGTGCCAATGATGCTCTTGTCAATGTTCTACGATAATAACTAAAGTCATTTTGTATAGCTGGTGTTTTCATTTTATGCTCGTCAAATTTTAATACAAATTCAAGGATTTCAGCTAATTGTTTGACAAGAGCTTGTTGTGTTTCAAGGTGTTGCGTAGGCGACAGATTCCCCGAGCATAATTCTCCCAGAATTTGGGGTACAACACGTTCTAAAATTGCATAACGTTTAATTATATATTATTAAATGATTATAATGATGATGTTTTTGTTTTTTTTTCTTAAATTTATCATTAGCTCACCAAGTTCCAATGAAAATTCATAGAATCTCTTGAGTTTCGCAACCAGAGGTGCGACAGTCAGGTACGCCTTACGTTGGCATTCTTCTGTTGGCGCAGAAATTGCTTCACGAATTTCTTTACCAGCTCCTTTATAACACTGAATTTCCTCTAAAATTGATTCAGAATTTTTTAAAACACGTTGCACAGCCTCAAATGTTTCTCTTTCAATATCAGAAGGTTGAGCATCTAAAAATTACAAAACATATTTAATATAAAATTTTTATTTCACTTAAAAAAAAAATTTTTTTTTTAAATACAATATAAAATGAAAACTTACTTTCAAAGTCCAGGAAGACATCGTACTTTTGCGGTGTACAGCAAGTCGACTCGTCTCGAGCCAAAAGACTTAAGAGTTTTCCCATTCCGAGAATTCCGTAAATTCTTTTGTTCCACCAGAACGTTTTTAAATAATATAACACCAGTCTAGGAACACATCTGAAAGCCAAATTAAAATAATTATTTTAATAATAATAAAAGAAATAATTAAAAAAATGTATACATTTTAATTATATGAATACTTCGTACAAAAAATTCGTGCGTGTATGAATTATAATAAATTATGTGCATTTGATACGCGGTTGGTTTGACGTTTCTGAGCGAAGACCAGTAACATGAACGGTACCACACACGTGAGCTAAGGTAGAATACAGTCATTCTATTTGGTTTGAGAGAGCGGGGCATTCAAGTTGAGAACGGATGGAACGAATACACAAACGATTAACTCCAACCTTTCAGTCTATACATACAATATACATATATATTTATAAGCATGTGTACAACGTGAGTGAAGAATTTTTGCGTTAAATCCCAGACCCTTCCCCTTAAACAACATATACACGCACGCACATACATTGCTCGGCAGAAACTCTGAACTAATGAATTCCATGGAAATGTCTGACATGACTTATTTGCAGGAATTACCAATTATATTATTCCTTAAGTTTATTAAATAAATTGCATTTTGTATATTATACACTGATGAAATTAATATTAATGAATGAAATAATGAAAAAGAAGAAAAATAAATAAAATATGGATAAACTTGGGATTCATTGTCTGTGTCATCGCATGATATTGACCTATTTTTTAAGTTATTATCACACGACCCTTAATATTATTTCACGGTGTATTCTTTTGTGAGAGTGGAAATTTATGATATTCATTAATTAAATGCGAGATTATATTTATGATGAACATAATATATTTAATGTTTCATGTTCTGCATAATTTTTTTTTTTTTTTTTTTTTTATGGCATCTGATGAAATAATATTTATATAAATAATTGAAGAATCTTGATATGAAGGATACTTTTAATTATTCACTTATGCACGCCCACAGTAAAATGTAAAACTGCAATTTATTTATACAAGAAATGCGACATTTTTTATCATCAACAATAACACAACACAAACAATGTATTAATTCATTTGAATTATATTATAAATATACTGATTTTTCACCTTTGTATGATTCAGGCAAATGCCCATTACTTTTCTGAAGTGTCACATAGTAAAATAAAAAAAAGATAAAGCAAACAATATTGAATAAATAAAAAAAATAAACGAGTCAACAAGTGGAATAACAACTTTCGTAGCAGGCAAACGCGGCCATAATTGCGAAAATTGTGATATGCAAAGGGGTTGCTTTGATCATGACGATGTCAGTGCGCGATTCCCTTATTTGGTCAATGAGCAGCGACGCTAGAAATGTTGATGGTTGAAAAATCAATGGGGGCACACGAGCTTCTCTCAGTTGCCACGCGCAGATGTCGAATTAATTTTACGGTGGTCGGATAACTTATACAGAGTTCTTGTTGTTGGATAAAAGCGCGCGCATTTCAACCGACTATGTATAAAAAATTTCAAATTTCTAAATAGATTTCATCCTGTATAACATATATATTCTTGTGTGGAATTTAAGTCGGTTCTAAATTTGGATCGTCCACTGATTTATTTGTCTGGGTTAAAACAATCATCATTTTATTCATGGACTGCATTATATGTGATGAGATCAACGGACAATAAACAATAAAAATATGTCTATTACAATATTAGATTTAGTATAATGATGTGCTGCACTGGAGGTAAAACCGTTTCTAAATTTCAAGTCAGTGGCATGGACGTGCGACTGACTCAGCGTACAAATATACTAGAGTTTATATTGTCTTCCAAAATAAGGGGAAAATATATGCGCGTGTAATCATCATGAGTTAAATCCGCTTGCGAATGCACGTCGTATATTTATGATGATGCAAAATAAACACAATGAGTCTCGAGAGTTATATTAATGTTGGAGACTATTGTTCCGTTTTTATTGTGTGTATATAGTGTGCTTTTTTTTTTTTTAATAGCAGCTTTGTTAGTTATTGCATCCAACAAATGTCAGAAAATGTAATAACATCGATCATTCATTAATGGAGCGTTTTATTTTACAATTCAATCCATGATCGTAAAATTTATAAAATATACCGTGGTATATTAAATGAATTTAAAATTGTGGAAAGAAAAATTATTGGTAAACTGTACTGTCACGTGGTGTATCCAACCGTAAATAATAAATAGTGACGTTAAGTACTCGCGTGAATGCCCAGGATCCGCCAATAATCGAAGAGAAAAATTTAATCTGTCATTATATATCGATGCATTTTTACATTAACGAAGAAAATAAAAATCACTTTACGGCTCGCTAACTTAATCATGATACAATCACTCGTTCGTGTCAAAGTACTAAATTATAATACGATGTACTCATCCAGTTAAATATATAGATTGTCCACACTTTAAATATATTATCAGTAATAATATTTCCAATACAATATTAAAAAGTATTTTTCATTATTCAATAATAAAAAAATACAAAACTTGCTTTTATTAAAATACTATTGAATTTTTACACCTCAATAATAAACAGTACATATTGTTATGCTAAAAGAAGAGATTGAATAATTGTCGGAAATCGTGGGCGATAATAATCGACGCCTATTAAAGTCGTTTTGTACTTAAAATTATAACAAATCAATTATGATATACCAGTTGGCCTTTATTTCGACACTTTCATTTAATAAACAAAGGAGATCATTTGTCCATGTATTATTATTTGATGCTTTACATTAAAGATAACACTGAAAATTATGATAACATGTGCGTGCACACATGTACACCGTATAATAATAATTAATTTAGAGCACAGAGTGTAGGTATCAATTTACTATTTATCTAGACGAAATAATAACAACCATACGCGAGGATAAAATATATATCACCGATTGTAAAATATATACACGTAGTAAACTCTCTTGTCTATGGCGACATGACGTGCATTCTGACACTTTTATAGACGCTCTGAATATGGAATATTTTTTTTTTCTTCTCAGACTGTACTGAAGCCAGTATAATTCAATGTCCTCGTTCATTTATACCAAATTCGTTTATAGAATCTTTTATAGGTATATGCGCAGCAAATGACACGATTAAATATCATAATATTCACACAGTATTATTATTTATTTTGTTATTTGTTTTTGTTTAATTCATAAAACGAAAAGCATTATATTTATTTACAAAGAAAAATAATTATAAAAAATTCATTGGTGTTATGCTTACAAGCCCAATTGAAATAAAGAATAATATATATTGAGTTGAATTTCTTCTGCAGGAGGTTTCAATGAAGAATAAACAGATAGCTATATAGATATATGTTAAGTGAAATAAGAGCGTTGTGTTGAATGTGCTGTTGTAACTACACGATACGTCAGTGTGTCCAAGCATGGGGGATATCGTCATATCCCGGACGAACGTAGGAAATATCCAAGCAAAACGCCCTACAATCTTTTTCTCTCTCTTCACATCACACACTATTTTATTATGTACATGTATACGCAACGTCTGTGTGCGTTAATGTACGACCGCATGAGGTTAATTATATTCTCTCATTTTAAATATAAAAAAAAATGGGGAATCGATAAAAAAAAAAATTATCTCATGACAAAGTAATAAATTCTCTGTGACCTAGACCTGTATTCTCGACCCTTTTATCTATTTATTTTCCCATGAATTTAATTATTTTATTTTCTTTTAATTTTCTCGCAATAAATCTTACAACAATAGTGTATAAATCTATAAAAAAAAACAATCTTATAAAAGTATTACAAAATATAATATGCTATCAATGTTTCTGCTCACTGTTGCGGAAGTGAGGATTAAAAATTTTATTGTCGTTGACGGGTGCGACTATGTGACTAGCGGAAGCATATAACGCTTTATACAAGACCGGAAATGCCGGATCGACAGCTTTATGTGTATGGTATATAGCTGATAATATATTATATACATAGCAAAATAATATAAATATATACATAGTGAATATAATTCCGTTAAAATAATTTCGTTTATTTTATTTCTTGTGTCAATTATAATAATTTCTTAGTCTAAATATTTATTCAAATTTATATGAAGGGTTATAATGATTAAATGATGACATTTGTATATACTTAATATATATTATATAAACCTATATATCAACGTGTATATAAAAATTCTGTTGGGATAAAATTTCATATCAAGATAATATATACATAATGCATAATAAATTTGAGAAATCGATAACCCATATACTGTATTTATAGATTCATTTGTTTATATGTAAAAGAAAAAAAGAAAATTCTGTTTAACTTCTAAATAAAATGATGATCAATGTGAAGAATATATAAAGTATAAAAGAGCTCTGAACAAATGTATATAAACCCGTGGGGTATACAAGACCTCCTCAAAGGTTTGCGTATTTTTGGAGTGACTCTCTCCGTTGATTAATTTTTTTCATTGCATTCTTATATGCGAATAATTTTTTTTATATTCTCTAGTAGATCCATCTAACGATAATGCAGATGTTCTAAAAATAATTTCTGTTTCACAGATAAAACGAATGAATAATGGATAAACTTTCTGTATAGGTATTTTGTTGAGATTGTGTATGATAGTTGAGTAAAATCAATATACTCATTTAAATTCCACTTTTCACCACGATGGTATTATTGCACGCTTTACGTGACCGCACAAACGATCGATGCCTTTTGGTCAAACGCACAGGATTATTATTATTAAAGAATAAGAGAGAGAGAGAAAGAGCAAACTGTAGCAAATATATACATATAGGATCATCTTTTTAGATCGATTTAAACTATAGCATACAACGAAGGTTTCCTCTTCTATCATTTCCAATTTCTGCGGATGAGTTTATGACCCAGTTGTTAATTGTCCGGGAGATATATAGGGCCTCGCTCTGATTGCAAATAATGTGCATATATAGATAATTAACCAAATTAGGAAAACAACAAATGCTTATATATGCTATTGCAATAAATACCCTGCAGTTATTAATTTTCTAAATACTCGTACTTAATATTATCCATAATGTTTCAAACAAAATTAAACTTGTACAAAAATAAATATGATTTATTTTTCTTTTAACAAATAATTATTTTAACGAATACTACGTTGTAAATTATGCGGTTTCCTTTTGCTGTATGATAAAAAAAATATATATCTACCATTGGCTAATCGTAGTTTACAAATGGTAAACCATAATATACATATATATATATACTCATCTACATCCGTTTGATATTCGAAAATATTTCCTCAGAATTTATTATTTTCATTTCTCAACTTTCGCTCTCTCTGTATGACGTAATTATTATGTTTCGATAATGTTATTATCAACAAAAAAATTTTTTTTTAATAATTAAATTACTCAATGACATATATAGTTACATTAATTGATATTTATGGTTGATCTGGACATTAATATAGTGTGGGGTGGATAATGGTAATTGGTAAATTCATTGATGCTTTCACTAATAATAAATAGCTCAAGTTATATGCTAAGCACATTGATGCTGATGATGAGCATCATGATGAGAAATTTATTTACCTTTTTCCACGGTTAAATTCCTCACAGCATGACTCGTTAATAAATTAATGAGAACACTGAAAGTGAGAGTGGAATTAAGAGAATATATTTGTGTGAGTGTACATTTAACTACATCATACTTGGCTCTATGTATACATTTAAAATAAAACAATGTATATAACAATGGTTTACTATGAAATTTTATTGTGCAGTGTTTCTGGCATAAACAAGCATGACCTCTCTCACTATTGCACATATATATACTTATTTCATTTTAAAATGCTCTAGACAATTATAAACGTGAAACGGATGCTATAAGATAAATAATAAAATAAATAAAATAAATAAAACTAAACTAAAACGGTTGAATTTAATCGCAATGCGATAACGTTATCAGAAAGCCACACGAAGCAATAATGTAAATATATACATGTACTTACTGATATTAATTTACCAGACAAAATCCGTCAATATTTCTGGTTCTATTATACGTTGAATTATGTTAAGAGTTAAAACAAAGAAAAAAAAATCCACAGCCACTCACTTAATTAAGAGCCACACACGTATCACATAAAATTAATTTGGATTATCGACATCGATGTAAAGTAATAATATAATTACTCAGAGTAATAATATAGAATTTTTTAATCCTCGTAAAATTTTATTGAATAAAAATTATGCAATATTTTTTTTTTTTTATGAAATTAAACAAAAAATTCGCGCCATGTAAAACACAACAATACTGATGTTGACTACGGCGCGGCTATTCCCCTTCTGTCAGTCAGCTGATACCCCACTCTCATTTCCTTTGAACATACAACGCGTAAACCCCACCACTAAGCGCAAGTAAGGGAAAGAGAGCAGACTTTTGCCATTCGGAAAGATATAGAGCATATAACTCGACTCTGATTCATCTAGTATATTTATTTTTATTTTTTTACCTTTGTCTATGAGATCGATAACATTTTGTCGATTGTTGCCATAATAAACTGGTTTTATTGTTGAGAACTTTATCATTTGACATTCAATTAAATAGATATATAAACAATGTCAATGCAAGGATATATGTATCGTTAGTATATTTAATGTTGTATTATACACTTGTGACTTTGAAAGAAAAATATCAATTTAATTTTTTTAATTACAGTCTGATGACTATAATAATTTTTGATTTTTATAATGTAATATAATAGTAAATATTTGTACGACCAAATGATGAATTATATTGTGTTTATTTTTATCAATTTATATATTTTAATTGAAGGTTAAAAATTTATTTGATTGTTCTTTTAATAATTCTTGGATTTATTTAATTATTGTATTTTGATTTACGTGAAATAATTATTACTTGAGTGTATGTATGAATTTCATTCACGGTCAACGATTGTTTTACATATCAAGTAAAATGCATTGTGATGTAGTGAGAATTTTTGCATTGTTGATTTAATGTTTGAATTGACGTTGAATTATACACGGGAAAATAAATATTACGATACGATATCGCAAGTGTTAGTTTGTCCAATAATACTCAGTAATTAAATCTGTGAAATTATATTTAATCACTATTAATATTCATTTTTAAATTACTATACTGTGATTTAGTTGTGAATATAAATTTTTAAATGAGACATTAATTATAATTGTTGCGTTTTTAATATTCACAATAAATTAGATGGAATTTTACTATATCCGCTGATGATTTTTGTAGGCTCTCTATACATTGTAATACACAATGCCAACGTTTAGTACTCTTACCCTCGGTCGATACAATATTATTAAAATAATTATTTATATATTAAAAATAAAATTCTTCTATTGATAAAATAATTCATGAAATGATGATATAAATTTTAATAATTTTCAAGTTCAAATTATATTTATTTATTTATTTTTTTATTTCTCCAAGCTCTTTTGATATCGATACGACTGTGTGAAGCTTTGGACTGTTAATTTGTACGTTAAATACCAGGAGGCAACACTATGCTTGAAGTATTAATTTTATCAAGTAACAAATTTTTTTCTCTGATACAAAAAAGCTTGCTCAATGTTTGTTCCCATTAATCATCATAATTTAATAGCCCATTTATAATGATAAGAAAAAAA
The DNA here is from genome assembly GCA_030347275.1 of Microctonus aethiopoides. Lineage (NCBI taxonomy): Eukaryota > Metazoa > Arthropoda > Insecta > Hymenoptera > Braconidae > Microctonus > Microctonus aethiopoides. Next base: position 3,625,155 of record JAQQBS010000004.1, read on the forward strand.
AATGCTAGATTTCTTTCTACGAATTTTCTAAGATATCTTTCAGTTGGAGTATCTATTAAATTATCGAAAAAAAAAAAAAAAAATGATAATAATAAATATCTGAGACGACTAAATATTTTTCAAACTCTCGAGTATTATTCGTAATTAAATATTTGAAAATAAATTAAAGACTTATTATGGATATAAAGAGTGCAATGAGGACGATCACGAGAGTGACTTAAATACTAACCACAGGATGTCTTAGTGCGTTCTCAAGTGTTTTAATACTTGGTTGTTTTGGCATAAAACCAGATTAAGTTTGCGGCCCAACTCGTTTTCACAACAGCTATATGCACTTTTGCTTTAACCGCTGAGTATCTGTAGAAGACATCGGTAACGAGTGAATTCATTTAAATGAAGGCTATTTCTTTCCTAAAACCCGTCCAATTAATATTTCAAACGAGGCGTTACATATATTTCTATATCTTATATGCGTTGATGAAGATTATTTGCTCGATAACCAATCTATAAAACTATTTCAGATTTTACAGCAATATCACTTTGAATTGATTATTTTTTTTTTTTTTTGTCACACGATAAGTCTCAGGAATGCCATAAGATTATGCTATAATTTTATCCATGCATTAAATGCTTGTGTGATTTATTAATCTTCAAAATAGAAAATAAAACAAAAATTGAAACCATGACATTTTAAATTTCCTTTTGTTTAAAGTTTCAGGTTGGATTTTTTATTTATTTTTTTCATTAACTGATTGGGTCTGTGTGTCCCTGAGTGTTCCTTTTTTTTTTTATTCACCAAATATATATTGGATATGTAGCTCTCGAATCTATATCCCTTCACTTTGGTCGGCATCATCAAAAGATATTTGTATTCAAAATCTGCAATGTACTGACAAATGCAGACAACATATAACAATTGAGAATAATGATTGACTTATAATGACGTCGCATTTTTTTCCGACCTGTACCAAACTACATATATATAGGCGTGTGATTGTGTCGTAATGTAAATTCTAAATTTTTTTTATTGCTCACCTTTCTAGATTTTTTTTTCTCTTTATTGAACATCGTAATTTGTTTTTTTTTTTGATATGACTGTAATATTTTGTCCGTTGGAACGTCGCGTGTGAATTGCACAAAGCACATATTTATATACTTATATACATACCTAGATACACATGAAGAGAGGGAAGAAATATAAATGAAGGGAGGGCGTGAAGACAACACACGTTAGTAGAACAGAAACGAATGTTGAGGATAAAGCAATGAAGGAATCAATATCAATTCAAAAATGAAACGTTATATACAAGTAGTGAGACATTGCGACAGTTATGATACATATATAAATTACAATGGTCCTTATAGTATAGTATACATCAGGGAAGCTCAGCAATAGAAGAAAATAGAAATTCTCTTACATATGAGTTTATCCTCGTTCAATTTCTTTGCAGACAATGGGCTTATGATTGATTGTGGGGTTCGTTTGGGCATTGTTCCCGTGAAATTGGTGACATTTTTGAGACGATCTAGTTTTTCCCTCTATGTGTGTGTATATACGAATGAGAAAAAAAATATATATGTATGAGTTTGAAAAATATGGAGCATGTCAAATGCATTTTGATTTTAAAGTTTATATATGATGAATATATATTCTTGTAAGTTCGTTTTAAAAATAATAAATAAACCTCCAGTTTATTTTTTAATGATATTGCAATTGACTGTCTGTCTTCTTATCAAAACATTCGTTAACCGGGGTATGAATAAAAATGTATGTATATGTCAGAGTGGAAAAGGGAATATATGTGCAGTTCCAAGAATATTTTACGTGTCCACCAACTGTTGCCCTGGAGATTTTGCGGTCCCGTTTATCGTCACGCGAGGACGAGGAAAAAAAAATACCTGTGAGAGAAGAAAAAAATGAAATAAATAAATGAATAAAATATTCGTGTACGAGGGTTATAAGCACACGAAGAGGAAGCCGAAGAGAATGAGCGCGCAAGGACAAGAGTGAAGAAAAGAATGAGAAAAAAAAAAAAATCGATTTAAACGGGAACAAAGAAGCGCATCAAGAATCGTGGTTTGTATATACTACTCTGATTTTACTGGTAAATATTACAGTATACCGAGCATTGAGTAACACAGAAGCCGTTATTTGTTATATTTTTTTTTTTTTTTATTATTCCAAACTTGATGGCAAATCCTCAATGAACAATATTACGCATTCTTGCAATTTGTCTCGTATAAATATATACTTCAAATCCAAAAATTCTTTGTTCAAATAATCGTTCAAAAAAACAAACCATGAAAAAATTTGTGTATACTCTCAGACTTTAATGCATAAGATATACAAACATTTTTTCTTTACGTTTGACGATGGGATCTCTTTTTTTGTTTTCTATAAACGGATTTAAATTTGATTTATACACTGAAAAAAAAAAAATTCTTTGAATCTAATAATATAGTTTACAATAAAAAAATTATTTTTTATTTGTACGTTGCATTAAAAAAAAAATTTTCTGTTCCAACGCCTCATTTATTTATACCAACGAACTCAAATCCAAATAAACCAAATTATTACATTCAAAGAATTTTATTTCTCAGTGTACTATTTGTCAAATCAGAAAAATAATCGCACATGAATATTTATATTCTCATAGATAAAAAAAAAAAAAATACACAGACACACAAATTGCATTTTGGCGCGCTGTAATAATCATTTTGTTTGTATACATGTGGGTATCCTTGATGCACATAAGATGACGGGCGTGCGCGGGCTCGAGCCACAAAACAAAGAGTAATAAGAGGTCACGAAGACGAAATGTTAAGAGAGAAGAGTGTAAAGTATGGGTGGGTAAAAACCTTTTCGTTCATGAAGAAAGGAAGATCACGAATATCCCCGCAGCTGTTGCTCTCAGCACCTGCCTTTTACGATCAATCGTCTTTGTATGTATGTACGCACTATATACGCGCGCGTTTTAAGTGTACAATATATGCAATCCTTGCGGAATATAACTGGCATATATATGTGCGATGAGTGTGTATACGCAACTGTGTTACTACGACTACCTGCGATCATCCGCTGCGCAGGTAAAATATACAACGCACAAAGGAATCCCAGTGGTGTCATAAATATAAAATATGTATCTACGAATAGTACAAAATTGTATGACGGTCACTCTATCTATATATATATCAGGTATACGCAATTCTATATGTATATATATATATATTTTTTTTTTTTTTGAGTCTCAAGTAAATTCATAAAACTCTCTAAATTCATATAGTGGAAGAATAACCCTAAAAAAAAAAATGGTTGGATAGGAAAAAAATTTTTTTTTTATTACTCTATCCATGTATACTGCAATTGGCGATGATTTAAATGGAATTATAAGATTTTTTTGCCTCATTTTTATTGAGTCATCAATCAATCAGTCAATCAATCAATTAAAGTGACGGATAGAGAAATTATACTTCTTTTATATAGTCTTAATATAGTTACTAATTTGTATTGATATTATATACTATCTGAAAGGCATTCTTCTCGTTAGAGTCAACATGATTAAACTTTATTATATATTTTTTTATTTATTTAATTTTTTTTTTTCAATATATTTATTGAGTGGTATTTGCATAGTTTTTTCCATTTTTTATTATACGTAAAATACGTGACGCACATTATACATCAATTTTTATATTTCGTTTCATCCATTTTATTTGCACACGAAAAAATTCCAATTCTTATATTATATGGTTATATGGCACATAGCAAAGCGTCTTTCACGCACCAACGAGCATCGTTCGCTCGTGCCCGGAAATGCAAATCACACACGAAATCGCAGCAATAAATCTTGAGACAAACATATGTGTTACAAAAATTATTGCAATATCTTTTTCATGTATCGTTAATTCGACGATGGGTATCATTTAAAAAGTATAAATTAAAAGAAATTCAAGATGATATAAAAAGACGATAAAATATATTTTAAATAATCATATGTTGACAGATATATAAAAAGAAAAAAAGAATTGAAGAAAAAGTATAACGATGATAATATGAGTCACTGTATATATAGTTTTGAGGATGCAAGGGGCCTTTGAATTTAACATATATATTCACAGACGACATCCGGCACACGGTCCACTAATTTTGGAATAATTTTATGAATGTCATCGCAGTGCTAGAAAAAAAAAATATACTGGAGTGTTTGATACGCTGCGATGACGAATCAATTTACATAGAGAGGATTCGCATCATCAGAGTATATAGAGTTCTCAAGAAATTGCAATCGTTGTTGATTTGGGCCTTGAGATTATCATCGCCACAAGAGGAGTTGGAGGATGAAAAAATAAAAATAAAAATATATATTGTATAAATATAAAAATCTACGTCGCACTATGTAGAAGCGATCGAATTGGTAAATATTTGCAAAATAATACGTCGAGGATTCTGTGAATGTCACTCGTACGTAAATATTATATATAGTCTTCAATATATACGAAGCGAATTAGATGTATATAAACGAATACATATGTGTATAAATATGACAGTAGAGGACGAGAACATTAGGTCATCAAAATAAACTTTCTGGCATCATCATTTTTTTCTTTATTTTTATATATTTCTTTTTCTTATTTTTTTTTTTCTTCAGTTTTTGTGAGATGGCAATTTCTCTTGGTATATCTTTTGAAAGAATCAATGTTGCAAAGTGAAGCGATCGTAATCCTTGTATATATATAAATATATATACATATATATCTTTGCTCCCAGTTTCCTTCATCAATGTGGACTCTCTCGTTTTTATCCTTGGAAATTGGCGGTCTGAAAACCTCCATCTGCCTTTTGCTTGCGTGTTTGTCACTGTAATATTACATGGATAAAAATCGTTGTAAATTGAGTCATGTATAGGATATCCCTTATCGATTATATTTATAAAATAGATGTGTACATAACGGATGTAGATATCAGTAATTTTTCAATTGACCCACAGTAGTATTATATATATATTGTTCAGTGGATTAAAAGGAAAAAGTTACATATTGAGAAAAAAAAAATTTAATAATTAATTAAATCAGTAAAATAATTATTAAATATAATAAAATATATTTATAAACTTGAAAATAGGTTTGATTGATGTAATTTGTCATTTTTCCATAAATCACCGTGAATAAATTAAATATATTACAGCGATGTGTCTCATATAATGATGGACTTAATGTGCCAAAGGGGAAAAATGGGAACAGAAGTAATTCGGCTTTCTCTTGAGAATGGGTCTGATGCATCTGTCGTCCTCTCGTTCGCCACTCGCAATGGGGAATAAAAATCAAGCCCAAAAGCATTACCAGCTGGCACGCGTCGTCCTCGACGCCATTATCATCTTGGTGGATCAGTAGATTGGCAATGGAGGGTGTTTATACATGTATGTAAGAGTATATAAAAGTAAAACCACGAGGATTCATCGTCTCAACCTCGCATTTTCTCCTTCATTCTCCAGTCCTTCTGAATTTAGTCTTCTTCTCTTTATGGTAAAACACCTGCTCTGTTTGATGCCCGCATTGCTTGTGCGCGGCATCAGACGAACATATATTTTGGCCACGCGAGTCAGAAAGAAAGGAAAAATATATATATATTATTTTTAAATCACGCGTTTTTAATGATTTTAAAAGTTCGCTGCACATATGTGAACTTTAATTTATACAATAATTTTTACAGACTAAATATAAATATATATACCTACATTTATATGAGCATGTCACATGTAATACGTACATACTTCCCACTTCCTTTGTTATTGTTTTGAAATAACGTTTACATTGTTCAAGGTTGGACAGGACATCGACCGACATTGCGGTTTTGTGGTATATGTCATGTAGAGTCGGCAGCAAAGAAATTCGCGTACCGCCTAATAGTATCCGGTCAACGACTTTCAAACTTTATAAGTAATTTGGTATCTCTTTCATCCACTAATTCCTCTTTGCGTGTAAGAGTACATTATTGTTGTAAAGTAAAAGACGCGAATAAGCGAAGTACATATAATCATTTTTTATTTTCTTTATATTCACTATTATCCTTTACTTCGAATTTAAATAATTATATTTTATCATTGGATTCATAAGTGAAATTATTTAAAGCAAATTCAACAGAGGATTAATAAAGATACACACATATATATATATATATTTTTATTTTTTTTAAAATTGATATTTATAATTAATTACATTAATTTATATTACAAATAACTTTTCTACAAAAACAGTCCACTGTCAACGAAATGGTCGGAATTTGTGTGGGATTTTTTTTTTCCTTTTGTTATTATATACCGACAGGTGAAACGCCATCCGGCTGTCGGCGTATATATATTATATATACATATATATGTACATAGTATATAGATAATATTTTTAAAACCAACAGGCAACTCACGCAATTTGAAAAGTGAACTTTCAGACATGATCCGGTTTTGTGATATTAATCATATGATATTATACAAAGCATTGATTTTTCCTTCTTTTTTGTGTCTCAATATATTAATATGACAATGTTTATTATTATTTTTTATTTTTTCTTCCTTCGATAATGAACATTAGGATAAATGATGATGACCTAATGACATTGGAAATCAATAAATAAGTTTACAACCTTTACAGTTTCGCCACGTGTCAGTGTAGTATATATCAGATAAATATACTCTCTAATTGCCAGAGTCAGGCAATTTTAATGTAACACGCGGAAGATGTAATTTCTGTCACGTATTTCCACCGGATATAACGCACGGCATGACAATTGTCATCATACTGTGCTAACAATTGCACGTATTCTCCAACACTATTCGCCATCGGAATCTGATGTTTTTTATTTTTATTTTTTGTTTATTACTCCGTGCTCACCGGTTCTTTCGATTATCTTCTTCTTTTTCTTAATTTTTTTTTCCTTCTTTGTATTCTCTTTGTTTCATCCTCACGGCGAGTATTTTATATAGTTACAATATATACATACATATGTTTTAACAATTCCAAAAATTAACGAGGCACGTACCATAGCAAAGATCTTCGGGAAGAATTTTTTTTTTTTCATGTCGTTAAAGATGAGAATGAGAGACTTTGTAGCATTGCTGTCCAATTATGAAATCCAGTAACAACTGAAAAGATTTTTCAAGATGATTTTTCTATACATGTATGTCCCTCATCACGTTGGTATAGTTCGAAGAAGTACATGACAACCCCTCTGGGATTTTGGGACACTTGGAATATTTGAAGAAACTAATCGGGCTTGTGAACGAGAGGGAATATTAATAATGATTGATGACGTGATTGGATATAGCTTGATAGTCTTGTATGCAAGATTATTATCCTGAAAAGTCAAAAAAATTCCTTCTAGTTTTTTCAAAGCGATAAAAAAATTTACACAAAATTTTGACGATATAATTCATAAAAATCGTGAATTAATTAATGAATTATCTAAAATCATTATAGTTTTTATCGCATTCTTGTATAAATATAAATTGAAAATCGGGAATTATTCAGGTGGTTTAATTATATGATAGATTTGACTGTAACTATGTCAAGTTAAATCGACTGATTTTCATAATAAAAATCTTCAAAGTAGCAAACACGTTAATTTTATAAATGATCTGAAACTAATATATACTGATATTGTACATATAGTATTTATACTATATAGTAATGTACCCTATATATTTCAGCGTCTAAATATCTTGAATATATATTAAACAAATAAATTTATTTATGAATATATATTCAAAGGAGAAACGTATGTAAATTATATAAATGTGTATTAAAATATTAATACATATTTCCAGTAGCAAAACAAATGATATTTTGAATGGATGGAATTTTATTTTGTATTTTTATCCGCCTCAATTTGGAGTTTATACAGGTGAAAATGATTGACGTTTAAGAATTTCAATATTTGTTCTATTCAATGCAGCAACGTTTCGAAATAATTTTATTCAACTACCACAGTATAATAGCTGATCAATTTGTACATATAATTCTACTCATAGATCGTCTATTAATATATTTAAATTCACCGTTTTTTACATCTACACAATAAAGCAAAATTTTCATAACAATAACGAACACTGAAATACAATATTTTCCAAAGAAAAATTCTACATTATATATGTGGGTGTTTAAAAAGATGTGCACCCTTACTATATTTTGGTCGCATTGTATTTTTAACATCATGAAAGCGTTAGAATACTGCGAGGGTCCCGCGGTTTATAAATTCAAGTTTTGTCCCCTTTCTCTTTCGTTCAAGTTTAAAATCCACCCTTCAACTGCACAAAGGTGAGCAAACTTAGTTGTTGTATATATATTTATTCGTATATATACTATCAGCAGGTCCATGGTGAAAGTCACTATAAGCTATATATAGCGACTTTAAAAATTAAACTGGTGAAAAATTATAAACCAAAATGAAAGTTAGCTGTTTACAAATGAAAAATAGTTTTAAATTTAAATAACCTTAATGGTTGGATTTTTCTTTTGCTCTCCAACCGCTTTTCATATATGCATGTACCCCACTGAGATGCATCACTGCAATACATATATATATATTTACAACTACTCTTAAGGCTATGGAAAGTGTCGCAAAGTTACAAGACATGACAGATGCACCTACCCCACGTCTTGTTCATCATGTCGCCCGGATTCTCCGATTACATATAGTATATATATTTTCTCAAGAGTTTAGGCCATAATATCCTCACCTCCTGTGAAATATCTTTGACAGGAAGGAAAAAAAAAGGAGAACAGTATATAAAGCTATATCGATATTAAAAATTACGCCCCTTTTGAAGAAATTATAGATGAATGGAAATTCAAAAAAACTTTTATTAATATTTATAATAAATTGTTGGGTGGTTTATGCTTGTCACTCAATTAACATCTTTTTTTTTTATTTCTATTGTATATATGTATACAGAATATGTAGGCGTTTTCGACCTTATCCAACGAGACATGTGATGTTGAAATCGTCAGATTGAGAGAATGTTATATTATTTCAAGTCAGCAAAATTACCGGAAAAACTTTATACAAGGGGAAGTGGCAATGGTGCGCGAGGCTAATGATTTCAGAGGTAAGTAAATTATTCATTTCCTTTCAACGAATACTAAATTCTAGGTATTACGCAGTGTAATGTGATTGTCATGTGTTGATAACTGCATACTTAAAAAATAAAAAAGAAGAAATTATAGATCGCAAAAATAGTTGAATGTTCCATTGAACAAGTACTTCATTATATTGAGTATACATATAAGTATACATACTTAAACATATCATATATTGATTAAATAATTAATAATATAATAGAAATATACAGTCTATAAAATACACCCCAACTGAATGATGAATTTTCACAACAGTTTTGAATTAAAACTATCCAATGTGCAGTACAACTTGAACATTATATTCTGACGCGACAATGGATATCAATCAGAATATAATATACACGGTGACGTATGTCAATTTCTTTCACACAAACTCGCAATATGTATATAATTCTGTGTATATATCGCTTCAATAACTTGATTAAATGTCGGTGACTGTGAGCTAAACTAATCTAATGAGAAACAATGAACGAGATGAACAATGAATTTATGGCTTATAACTCAATATTTGTGTGGACCAACGCCCATTGACATTGTGCGTAATGCGCCCGCGCAAATTTTACTTTCTTTTTTTCTTCTTTAATAAAATTACTGTAAGAGGGCACCACGAGAGAGCGTCACAATATATTTTACCATTACATATATATAATATTATAGACGAGGGAAAATTCTTTGTGTTTCTCCCTTGTACAAATATAACTGTATATCTTAATGCTATACTACTACTACTACTACTACTACTACAACTACTACTACTACTGTTGCTAGTACACCATAGCAATATAGCATGCGTACAACGATTCATACGATAAACTTTTCTTCAAGTCCCCTCTTCAAGTTTTACCTAACTCAACACTACGAAAAATGACCTTCGACGATAAGTGCGACAAACGTAAGGGGGATGATGGTAGTATAGGGTGGTAGTAGTAGTGGTGATGATGATAGTGGGGAGAATAGAAAGCGACCTAGGGAAAAGTTGGCCGTGACTGCGTGAGGAGAGATTTCTCCCCTTCGAGTACTATACTGCGGACAGCATCTCAACGAATATTGGGTATGGGGATGTCTGTCTCCATGGTGATCCCATCGAGCGGGCTACATAGCTTCGTCACGACTCCATAAGTTCACATATACGCAGAGCGGGAAAACGCCCTTGCGCTTCTACATCAAATGTATATGCGTATATATATATGAGTGTGTGTACACGCGGAGTTTCCTAACCCCAATGTAATACCACGAGGAGTCATTCCTTCATTCCTTTTTCTCCCTCGTGGCCGCTATGCTTGGTCCAAGGACAAACGGCACGTGTCACGCGAAGATTTCTCTTATAAACCCACCCTTTTGAACAGCTCAAGATCAATGCAGTATATATACACACGGTGGTGTCATTGGGTGAAGATTTTGTTAAATCGAAAAAATTTTCTATTTATTTGTATAATTTTCGCATTTTTATCATTTTCTATAATAGATACATAAAATTATATAATTTTTTTTTTTTAGCCATGTTTTATTCTATATCAATGTATATATATATTTATAGAAATGTGTATGGGTGTGTACATCAGACCTCCGTGGAGTTTGTGAAATATAGGTACAATGTAATCGGTTGAGAAGCGTCCCATAAATTAGGAACTGGTTTACGTCAATTTAATTGCATGCGATGGCATGTTTCTTAGTGGAACGCAGATGATTCACGTACGCTTTCCCGCGAGCGACACTATTACAAACACTCCTCATATACGGTACATATATAATCCAAACTGTATTTATCAGTTGTCCTGCTGTCTTGTATATATATTTATGAGAAGACATACATGTATCCATATATGCCAACGACATATCAGATCGATTATTAGTATTAATTAATATAGTTCATTTTGTGGCAATAATATTTAATTGTATGTATATATATAATGTACATATTATTGGTGTGCAGGTCAAATATATTATTATACATATAAGGACTTATGTAGAGAAAAAAAAAAGTTGCTACTCTTTATTTAAAATAAAATGGATAATTTAGTGGCTATATAATCGTGTTCATGTAACCGGTTTGTCACGTTTTTTTTATTATGTAATCAAGGTATACAATCAGAGCGTTAAGTCATTAGGTCTTACAAAGTTGGGTATTTATATGGGGTTTTTTTTTTCGCGTTGTTATTATGAGTATTATTGATTTAATAATACAATTTTATTTTCATGTCACTTTTCAACATAAACGGGTATTTAAAGTATTATTTCTTAATTGAGCGCATCGAATATACAATAAATATATTTTTCCCAACATGATAATATTGATCGAGAATGTATTCAAGTGTATAGGTTATGAAAAATATGTATAAATATACACATAAATATAAGATGATAAATTTATATGCTCGTCCAGTTTTGGGGGTTCTCGCGATTATTTATATATATACAGACACGTTTAGTTGACGTGACGACGAAGGCAAATGCGATCTTACACATTAAACTCAAAGGGTCGGCAGCATATGATCATGGTGGTGGCGAGGCACGTGCGAAGCACCTGTCGCTTCATCTACTTGAGGTTAAAAAAAAAAAAGTAATAGGTGATGAAAAAACTGGAAGAAAAAGAAAAAATTGATACAGAATTGCTAAAAGAAAAATAAAGAATAAATGAGATGAAGCTATCATGATTTATTTGATTTTATTTAGTGATATATTCGTTATTTATTTTCTGATCATTATCAGATATTTTGTTATATAAAATATATATTTGAATGAGTATTTGTTACCTGATCATAATTATTACATCATAATAATATATTATTTTATTAATATATACAAAATATTGATAATGGTTTTATTTATTTTTTTTAGATTTCACAAATGTTTGAGGACTGGGGTGTCTTTACACAAGAATATTTACACAGAGATACTATGACCGGATGCAGTTATCAAGGTAGGACCCAAGAAAAATGAACTGATATGACCATTTTTAAATATAAATTCGAGTGATTGCATTTGTATATAGCTCTGTATAAAACTGAAAATCTCACGTTTTCTCGGATTCGTTATCTTTATTTGACAATGAATGCCTACCTCCTGCAAGAATATATTTAATGATTAATTCTGAAGCCTTTTCAGGTAGAAAAAAATATTCACGAGATTTTAAAAATATAAATACTTTTCAATGGATTCTCAAAGAAATAACAAATTCATAAAATTTATAAAGGCAATATAAAATGCAATTGTGTATTCAGTTATTTTTTCTCATAATATTCATATAGCATCCATTTACTTATACTTGTATGAATAGAGATTATATGGGTCCTTGTAAATAGTGTTCACCAAAAAAATCTACAGTCTGGATTTTTTTTTTTATTACATATATCTCCGTTGCCTTGCGGCACTTTGCAATGGGTGGAGAAAAAGAAAAGAATATTTCTTATTTTCCAATTTTTTTTTTATTCTGGCGGGCCCAGACAAGATTAAAGGTGCGCGGTAGAGCGCAGAAAATAAATTAAGTGAACCGATCGCGCGCGATTAAAATGTGATCGGAATGGCGGGCCCCCACGAGAGATCATTTTAACTATATAAATATATTTATAGACGTGCACATACGTGTGAATTATTCTTTGAATGAAATATTCAAATTGTAAAATTTAATATTTTACTATGACAAAATTCATTGACACTTGACTATTTATATATCTCAAGGTGCATATGGATAAGTGTGTATATTAAATATTTATTTATTATATAAATATCTATATCAATTGCATACCTCTACAAGTTTAACGCGACCACTTCCTTATCTGTACTCAAATTAAATGCCAGAAATGATTAACGGCGACACTCCATGCAATCGTATGGATAATTTTCATAGCAAAGACTTTAAAATTTATTCTTGTTACTAAGCGCGGCATTGAGAGCGAGTAGTACAACCCGTAGTCGTCCGGCCAAGCGGGATTCTCAAAGGATATTGACCTTTACCGCGTCCTCAGGGATGGAAAAGAAGGACAAACCAAACTTGAAGTGGTATTGGGCTTTTTGTTCTTAATAAATCCGCAACAATAAATCATTTTCTCTTCGATAAATATATTTCAATGTATCTATTCTCTCACTAGGTAAATTCCATATTATTATAATTTATGGTAGTATTACAGTTGATGCATAAACGACGTGTAAAATTATTCAGCTATGTACTGCAGTTGAATAGTTCTGCGTAAGATGCATACGGGTGCACGCCCAGTTACTGTTGTCGCACCACTATTTTATATACTTTTATGTCTATATATATATATATATATATATATATATATATATACATGTAAAGTCCTCGTATGGCAGGATTCTACGAGGATGTTGACCCGAAGCCGTACAATCTGGAACACCGCTCGTGTAGGTGGCCTGTTCTTGCAGCTAGGAGAGAAGGACAGGTGGGGTCGGAGTCAGGGGAACGCACTATCTTCTTGTATATATATTTATACATTTTGATACATATATATTACACTGTCTAGATTCTTATATGCACATACAGACTCAAGGTTAACTGTACCAGTATATACACATCTATGACACGCCCATATTTATTTGCTGATGCACATGCAATTATAATACTTGGATTTGGTATTGCGATAGGAATAAATTATTATTAGTGAAAATGAATTATTTATTTTTAATTGTTTTTAATTTGTTTCTTAGTTTCTTAATGGTTATATATATAGTTCAATTATTTGTTTATCCATTTGTTTATTTTATATTATTTTTTTTTTTTTTTTTAATATTATTCCTTTTTTTTTATTTTCATTATTTGTTTATGTGAATGTCGATAAATTAATTTTTCAACAGTTTTCAATGTGTGTAGTAAGCGCACACTCTATTCCAAAATATTATGTGTATACAAATACATAAGAATAAAATTAAGCGACATAAAAAAAATAAAATACTCAAAGATCTATTCATATAAATGTGTTTGTATAATCAGTTATTGAAGCTTTCCGGTTAGTAGTATATACAAGCGTATATCGCGGTGTATATACACACATATATGTGTGTATATATATAGGGGAACGCGGGGATCTCGTGGATTAATTCTTTGAGAAGAGGCCACCGGAGAAATTGGAGATTCGATCAGGCGTATACGGCGGCATGGTCGTCGTTCTTCGGTCAGACCTCGTCTCTCTGTACCCGAGACTGTGGGCCAGGTGCTCCTTACTTGTATAAAGGGGAATATAAGAAAGAACCAGTTTTTAGGGTCTCTGAAACCACACCACAAGCAATGGCTCTTCCGTGGCACGACACTCACTGCACGCGGTACTATATATATATATTATCCAAAACGTTATGCCCTCATACGTCTTTTCGCATGAGCTACGACGATCATACACGACTAAAAAATTATGAGCCCGGAGTTATAGGCGAATCTTTAAATTTTTTGTCTGCTTTATATAATTATATTTATGTAATAGAATAAACAAATTTATATATTTATATCTTGAGGTTGATAATAATTACCCGAGTAAAAATTTTAAACTTTCACTGAAATATCATTGAAAGGAAGTTAATTTATATTTACATATGAGTGGATTAATATTTAATTTTAACTGCGTAAATTAGAAAATTATTCAAACGTTTATAATACAACAATGTCCACAATTAGCAAAAAAAAAAAAAAAAAAGTCATAATATTTAATTTAATATTATTACATGAGCGAATTTGAATAAATGCATTTGTCACATGCAGTTGACATATACATATATCTTATAAATATATGATATTTGAACATTTAACATAAAGTGAATTCGTTTAAAGATACGAAAAAAAAGTATATATATAATATGAAATATTAATTATCATTATGTGTATACTTGTGGTCGTGTGTTAACAATATGACATGTGTTCTATATAATATCTTCATGGCGATTATGAAATAAATGCAACAATCGCGTTGAGTTGTGGTGGTAAAAAATAAAATATAGATTTTCTGTAATAATTATCTTTTAACGAAGAGGGAAATGACTGGCAAGAAAAAAAATAATGTTTTGCATTTATTACATATACAATGTGTGATTGTCGTGGTGTGAGGTCAAAATTTCCTGCGTAACATAAAAAATGACACAATATTCCCACGCTGTAATAGTGAAGTATTGGTAATTGATAAGAAGATATGAATGAATATATATGATTTGTAATTAATTATTCATATTTATATCTATATACAGGCAGATATATTTGGATTCGCATTTCATATACATACATATAAATATTTGTATATATATGTATAGGTTTTTCATCACACAAAGCGACAGCCAATTCAAATTTCTCACGGATATATATACATATAATAGATATTATAGACAAGACGACCTCGACAAGTGCGTCTTCCGCGTGCAGGTCAAGGTTTCCAGGCTATTCGTTCCTTATGGTGTTCGTTGGTTTCACGTATATATTTTTTTTTTTCTAGTCATTGAATTTCCTATACTTGAGAAACCGGATTTGTGAAGGCATAACTATATTACTGCCGGTTAATTCTGTGTGGCGCCGCTAACGCGCACTGGTATGTGGCATTAGGTAAAGAAAAAGAAAAGAAAAAAAAAAAAGATATGTATGTTTTTTTTCGGCAAATTATAAATGACTTTGTATTGCTTCCAGATCGTCGCCTACTGTGAAAATTTTAAATTCTCACAGTAAAAATTGAAATGGTATATGTTAATGTGTGTATATATATACATATACATTAGAAAAATGTACGTTATGTGGATATGCTTTGGGGAAAAGATTTATGTATATCATATGTCTCGCTTAAATAGATCTTTTAGGAAAATTATTAATTGTTATTGTAACAAAATCATGGGTTTGTTAATAAGATTAAGGGTGAAAAAAATTTTTATTAGAATATTATTGTAAAGAAATTAAATATTATTTTGAAGATAATATTTATATATTTATACAAATGAAGAAAGAAAATTAATTATATTATTTATTTTCACATAAAATAAAGTGAAGAAATTTTTTTTTTTTCTTTAGCTTTAATAAATTGTCATAAAGTTAGGTAGTAATTAAGTTAATTAGAGAATATATGTGCGTGTTCTTGATTAGAGAACAAGTGACAGAGAGTCATTACGATAAATTTTCATAACACGGCGTAAAAATGAAAGTTTTCAAGATCTCAAGTGGCTCCGAGTGCGAATGGCGTTCAGTGGAGTAGCGACTTCTGTAAATGTGCGCATTGAAGTAGAAGATGAAGAGGAGGAGAAGAGATAGAGAGCGAGAGAGAATGGGACAGAGAGGGTGTGAATCGAAATTGGTTGGAAACCGTGTTAAAATACCATTGAAGAGGATAGAGTGGGAATATGCTGACTCCATTCTCATCTTCAAGGTCTATCACCTCACCCAATTTTTTATCATTTTTTTTTCCTTCACATCTCACACTCTCTATTAATTTATACTGATCGTGTTGATTGGATGGTCTCCTGCACTTTTATATCTCTGATATTCTTTCATTGATAATGATGGAAAGATCACTGCAAAATACAAATTAAAATAAATTTATTTATATTTTTTTAAATTGGTTGAAGAACAGCAAAAAATAATAATACTATATACCCTTAAATGCCATCTACTGAATTCAAATTATAATTTATACATAATATCGTCAACATAAAATACGCTTGGTTGAAAAAGCGCAACCTATTAATTCTCCAAGATGCAGGAAACAACGTGCGCACGGTGAATTTAAAAATCGAGAGTGACCTTCAACCGGCAAACGAACGAGACCGGAACGACTTGCGCGCACAGGTTTCTGTACATATAATACGCCCGGTCTCATCATACACATATATATAGTTATATGTATTTATTCTTCCTGCTCTTTTAAAATCATCATAAGGCTCTTCAAAGCCACTGGATTTTTTATATACACTCGCACTTTTTAAAAAATATATAGACACTCAACCCCTCTTTTCGTATATATTTGCGTCCACCCCAACGTATTTTTGCAAGTTTCATCGACCTCGTCTGAGTCGTCACCAATGAAAAAAAAAAAAAAAATAATAATAATAAAATAATAAAATAAAATGAAATAAAATATAAATTTTTTTTTTTTTACATTTTTTACAGAGAGCTCCGGCGCGGGGACTTCTGCTTTGCATCCTTTATATCCTTTATATTCTTTATTCTTTATTATTTATCCTTTATTCCTGTTTCGTCTAGGTAGTAAGAGCAAAGAATATATGAATACACAGTTTTGAACTGGTTCCTTCAGGATTTTGTCTCATTTTTTCTCCCCACAAATTCTATATTATTTTTTTGTGCATATGTATATCTATCTCTCTCTTTTTCTCACTCTCTCCGACACATACATACATGTAATGCCTCTCTTTTTCTCTCGTCATATTCCTCTGTTCAATGCATCCGATAAAACGAGTCTAGACCGACACCTGTGTGTACTGCTGCCTTCGTTTACGATCGCGCGCCATTTATATTTAATCATACAACTGGACAGACTCTATATTCTTTTTGAAGAACGATATAAAGTGCAAATATATACGCATACATAAGCACACAAGTACATATTATATCGTACGTATATACATATACAGATAGATGTTCCATTGTTAAAAAATTCGACACCCCCCATAGACTTTTAAACATATAAAAAAAAAAAAATAAAAAAAACATTTGTCTTCTTAAACGACAATATGAATAAATTGATATTACAAAATATTTTAATTTCTACATTTTGAAATTGTTGATTGTTGTCATTGTGAAATTATAATGAGCATAATAATAACACCGTGATGATGGACGAATGATGAGGATGAATCTCTTTTTACTGTACGTGCATAAATGCTTGCGTTGTGAGAATGTATATATTTGTATGCGCGCGTATATGTGTGTCTATACATTTATATATGCCATCACAAGAGTCGGACGTTCGAATCATGTCCTTTAACGAAGCGCGGCAGGATGCGCCGAAGATCAAGATCGGAGTTGAACTTAATTGGCTAATTAATAAAGGCCCGTAATTACGCTTGTACGCGCGGCGCCGTTTTTAGGCGCTTCGTTCGTTACAGAGCGTGCGGTTTATGCTCCGTTGATCCTGTCGACGTAACTGGCCACTGCGTCAATATATGTATATATGTATACAAATGTATATAGTTGCGTTTCGCCACCTTTGGCAGTGTAGTGTGTCCTCATGCATTCATATTCTCTTGTTAAAATTCTGATATCGCTAATATCAATGATCGAACGCACTCATCCATGCATGCACAGAAGTAATAAAGATCCAAAGTAATTTACACACTCAACGGGCAATGGTTAATATAAGGATGTAACTTTAGTTTGTAAATGGGTTTAAGTCGTGTGGAATAAGACAGAGCCATCAAGTTTAAGTCGTAAAAACGATAATTGAATATAATTTTTTATCATATTAAAAGCGAATATTTAATGTCCATTAATGTCATTGTTTGTGATATATAATCTCATCGTTGAATATTATTAAACCTAATTGCTATGTGTATTGTGTAAACAGAATAACGATCGCAATTGAAGGAAATATAAAAATCGCGATTGTAATCGTGATATATATTATCTAGAAATTGATGAAGACAATTATTATTAGGGAATATGAGGGTCTTAATTTTTAAGAATACTATTAAACATATGCAAAGCTATAAAGTAATTAAATTCTAAGCTTTAATCTTCTGTTAGTTTTCGGATATTCAATTTTAATTTGAAAAGGAATTTAAACTGAAGTGTCCTAAGTGGAAAAATTCTTCCAAGAATTACCTTTCACATTTTCGACTTATTACAAACAATAACTGTGTAAATTTATGCTTACTGAAGGATGATGGCCAGGTATTGCCGATCGCTTTTGCCATTTCATTCATCAAAGCTCTCAAGCATTATAGGTTGGGCGCCAAGAAGCAATTAAACCGTAAAAGTTTATTATCGGAAGGTAAATCGGTATTTCCGTTCCATCCTTAATTTTCTATTTTATTTCTTCACATAAATTGTATATTCTATTGAAACATTTAATTCAATGTGATTTCTATCCAATAGTGGTAATAAAGAAAAATATTCTACGATTATAAATAATATTAATAGACATGTAAATCTTATATATTAATTCATTTAAAAGCAGGGAAAAAATTGGTATAATAAATCAATTTTAGTATATTGTTTAAAGTCGTGATATTCGATGACGATCTATTAACATATAAAACTCTAACGAGAATTAATTGCCGAGGATAATTATGTTGAACGCAGCACGCGGGTATATACCAACAGACCGTACATCCACATTGCGAAATTGCCCCCGTAGCCTTTGAACGATGAATTACTTCCTTAAGAAGAAATGTGTGACCTCGACCTTGCGCGGATATATCCAGCGGTGAAGGTATGTAGTAAATTGATGCGTATACAAACGTTAAAAGAACCATAATAAATACTTGAATAAAACTCTCTTCAGTCTTGGTTTCATTCAAATTGTAGTCCGCAATAGAAATAGAAAAAGAAAAACTCAGAATGACTCTTCACATATCTGCAAAAAGGTGATCTTTGGGTGACTAATGTTTTCCGTTAACTCTCACACTCTCCTCCGAATCATTTGTTATTTAAGTCTGACACATGTAGTACTACCGTTTCATTTTTTTTTTTTGTGGGAGGTGTCGATCAAGTTGTTGTTTGTATATACAAATGCCCTGCAATTTCTCTAATTCATCTATAGAAAATTGATAATTTTTATTTGTACAAAATTTTCACATGGTCTGCAAATTATTTTTAAAAAATCACACGGTCAAAGGCAATAAAATGACATAGTGTAATTTTTCAATTTATGTCATTGATAATAATACACATAAGTATTTGTCAAGGTTTTTATAAATAATATTTTTGACCCAATGTGTAAACCATATGTACAACTATGGGACATGAAAAATTTTCATGGTTACAGAAATGTCATTGGTATAAGAATAAGATGGTTTTTGAAAGTGGAAAGGCTTTTGTTATTGTGGCTATTCGCATTTCCGGGTACCACCCTCTTAGAAGCCCGCAGTCACACCGGTCGTTGCGAAATAGGTATATAGTTTTATTTTCTATGTATAGATAAAATGTCATTTGGACGAAACACATTGTGTACAGATTCAGGGTGAGTTGTGAAAAATAATATTTGTCCCTAACCCAACGTGATTCACTAGTGCAGGATATATATATACCTACAAATATATTTTTTTTTTTTCCAAATGCACATGTACTCTAGCTTTAGGCACTCAAAAGCGTCCCCCAACAAACTCAATTACTAAAATTGAATTGGGTAATCTAGTCTTTGCGGTAACTCATTTTTCTCGCCTTTCTTCCGATTGCTCAAGATAATTTCGTTTTCATTGGATTTTTTTTCACTACTAAATGAATAATTATTTATTTATTCATTCAATTATTTTTTCATTCTCTTCGAATTTGAATATCGAAAATGTTTACATTATTTATTCATATGTTCAACGTAACTTAATTCAACTTTTATGATGAATGGAGGTGCACCAAGCGTGTTTTTTATATGTAAGCTCGGCGTATCTTTTTTGTTTTAATTTATGATATAACATGTGGCCATAGTTTTCTTGGAGATTTCTTTTTTTTTTTTTTTTTTTTTTTTTTTTTTTTTTTTTTTTTTTGTGTGTCCTTGAGTTTCATAGTTTATGAAAATCATTGCCAGAGTGTCTCTCTATGATTGACATTTTTATGGACCACCAACTGCAGTGGTCTTGTCACAAGATATTTTTTATTATTTTTATGAATTAATTTTTACTTATATACAATTATCTATTATCAATTTTTCACAGGCAAAAATTGTTTTGTACACAGGAAAAATATTATTATAGAAATAGTGCTTTTCAATCAGTATTTTGCTGATGTTTAATTACTATAATTGATGGACAAATTAAAAAAATAAGACAAAATGTTTAGAAGGATGAGTGATAGGTTATAGTCAGGTACAAAAAAAAAAAAAAAAAA
>JAQQBS010000004.1:3646294-3682332 GCA_030347275.1 Microctonus aethiopoides
AAAAAAAAAAAAAAAAAATACTTCCAAGATAGTAAATGTTCAGTGACGAGGGATGTCGACCATAGATGTGTTATGGTACCTCCTGCCAAGAGATTAAGCATCTGGCGGCATCCTGACACTTTCTAAGAAAGGTTCTTTTTCCATAATGCAAGTTATGTATTTGAGAACAGAATGAGAAAGATATGGGTTTGTGTGAACAACTTGAACTTTTCAATATTGTTACTGGAAATGCAATGGTTGGAAAATACTTCGAGTAGGTTTTCGTAACCTTCTCTCCATGCCAATCTCATAGTTTTCGTCGTAATGGTTCAGTAATATTGCCAAATCCTTTCTGAGAAAAAAATAAAATGTCAAATATTCCTGTTTATCTTTTATTCTATTTTTAGTTTTTCAATGTCTGCAAAATTTTCCGGGTTTCTTAAATTTGCTCTTGGTATGTACAGTACACAACAAGCGGTGAATGTTATTTTCGAGTAAAAGTCGTCCCCTGACAATTTAAAAAGTAAAAAAAGAAAAAAAAAATTTCTTTTAACTAAAAATAGAAGAAAAAAAAAAAGTTTTTTGAATGTATTTTAGGTAGTTGGCGTGACGTTATATATTTCGAGGTCCTTTTTTTTATTATTATTATGTAATACCATAAAGACGCCATAAAGAACCGTATTACCTGGCTATTTATTTCTCAATATTATTTTTTCTTCGTATTTACCATATTTCTTATTTATTTTGGAATTCAGTCACGGTCACACCCCCAATTTTCAACTCTTATTAACAAATTCATATATGGCAATGTTAATTTGCACAATATTTCATTCTCTTGAGTCTTTAAATGATGAATTCCTTCATTTGACTTACAAAAGCATCATTTGTATTGAATTTTACAAAGAACTACCCTAGGCCTTTACAAACTATTGCAGATAAACCAAAAAAATATACATGCATTAGTATACTAGACTATGAACGATATAACTTGTAATGCAAAACCTGTAAGAGAAAGCTAAACTAAAATTTGTATTTCAGACCCCACTAAACTCTGTATTCACAGTATGCATCAGGTATTTATTTGGTTTCTTCTGTATGTATATTTCTATAAGTATATTATCCATATCTAAAAATGTATGAACTGTGTATATAAGTGTACATTATGTATATAAATATATTTACCATAAGATATGTGCGGTCTTAAGGACTGATATAAAATATACCTGAAATAATATCCTCGGTCAAAATGCGCCATGTAATGGGTGAAAGACAACCCACAGTTTGCTAATCCGTCTAAACTACAGAAGGAAATTTATTTACGGTCATATTTTCTTCATTATTTCATTATATTTATAAAGGACATAACATTCATTCGTTCAGCTTTGTTTCAAATAAATTTATGTGGTAATTGTTAATCTATTATATACTTACAGAAAAATATGGAAATTAATGGAAAAATAAATTTTAATATTATATTCAGAAAATTTTGTGAAACGAAATAATACGATTGTAAATATTAAATTAATATTATAGTATAATTTTTCTAACACTCAATTTAGGTACAGGAATTTTAGTACTTATAAGTTATGAGAGATCCTTACAATGGTGTGTATGTACATGTGTTTATACTTTATGCGTATCTGTGTACAAATGCATTCATAAATTTATCTTGAGCTCCAACGATTAAAATAATCTGCTTTGGAATATATTTTTATCTGTAACGGCTGCTTTTGAACTTGGACGTTTCTTATATATATATATATATATATATATATATATATATATATATATATATATATATATATATATATAGCTTAGTGTTAGTCTTGGATTGAGACAAAAAAAAATTTTTTTTTTTTTCGTTTGTGAAGTTTTTTTCACGTTTTTTTTTTTCATCATTATATCATGAGAATAATAAAATTTTCTCACCCAATTTCTTGAGCATTTGAGGAAGATATTCATCCAGGACGGCTTATCTGTCACGGTTGGACTGCTCAAGTTTTAAATATACACTCAGAGTCCCATGCACAAACTGGCATAAAACTGACCTTCGACACTGTGAATCCGTTAGATAGAGTGCGCCGTGTGATGTGAGCCGTATAAATGTACGAAAGTGAAAAAAAAAAATATAAAACACGAAATGAAATAAAAAATTCAATAAAATAAAATAAATTAAGTGAGTCGTAAAAATTATCTTCGTAATAATTTTGAATGTAATATTCATTATTATATCGGATTTCGAAGATAAGAAAACATTACTGTATAATAATTATTCAGTTCATTAGTTTGTACTTAGATGGAATATTACTAATTAATAATAACTTAAGAACTAATTATAAACTTAAAACTTATTCTAATTTATTTGGTGAAATTAAAATTTAAGGTCCAAGAATTTATTAAACTTTGTATCAGATAAACAAATTTGTTTACGATGGTATAATTATATAAAGATTTTACTCTTAATAATATTTGACAGTGTATGTATAAAAGGAATTATTTCCACATGAATATATAAATTTGCTAGAGATTTTCAAGAGGATATTCATAATGTTCTATCCTACTATTTATGAAACGTATAATAACCCTCCCAACACTCCGCCTCTATTTTTCGTTGTTGTGTTCATCAGTGTCCAAACGCTAAATGCATTTATGTCAGTGGATATGACATTGGAGAGCACATTCTAAAAATATATTCTCAGTATATTCCGTGAAGTGTTGTCGATGATCAGTTCTGGATAATAATCCCAACAAAATTATTTATTTTATTTTTTTACCACTCTGTGTGTTAAATTTGAATGGACCTCGATCATATGACTTTTTCCTTCATCTGATTATTCCTCTTTCATAATGCAGAGTCAGCATAATGGCCTGTTTGCTCTTAGGTTCATCAAGCACCATTCAAAACTTTGACATACATATGTATAATTTTTTTCTTCCCCACTTTGATCCCAATGATACAACGATTAAAGCAACGATGGTAATCCCTTAATGGTATGAAAAAAAAAAAAAAAAAAACATTCACGTTGCCAAGTCATTCTCATTAAAAATGTCAAGCAACTGAATTAATCACAGAAATTGCAATAAAATAAAATTACTATACACTACATGTTTACATGTATGTATAGTAAATGCAATGATCTGTAATGCAATTCACTCATATATATGATTAATTTAATAGATCTTAATGTTTATATAAAATGAATAATTTCTTAAAAGTCTCCAGTAGATCAACTTTCATAGTTCTCAAATTTCAAAATAACTCCTGTAAATACATTTTTGACATGAATGCGGGTCGTTTTTGTGAGTGTGAGAGAAAACGCAGTCAAGTGTAATGTGTCGAGAATCATTTTGATCGTCTCTATTGATGTTAAATAACATTTAATACATTAGCAAAAAAAAAAAATTTTTTTAATTTTTTTCTGATATTTCATTTTGATTTAGATGATATTGTAAATAGGATAAGAATGAATTGGGTGGGAGAAAAGGGAAAAGAGAATAAATAAGAAAAGAACGTAAGGGCTTTTGGATGGTCGATAGAGCCACCGCCCATGCTTCGCCTTGAAATTCGGTCTTTACTTGAGGGTGTACAAAGTGGCCGGAGGTGAATCGTGAGCAAAATTAAACTTGTTCGTTGGGTATAGTAGAAGCGCGGGAGACAGATATATCCCCACTTTATTTCACTACGACGCAAACGTGTTGCGCACAAATATTTCCCACTGTACAAAGCCTATTCCCCGCTATATTTTCACTAATAATATAAAGAAAAACTTATAAAGTACGCAAAGACAACCGATGAATTATTTACGTTTAATACAGTTTGTCATGGCAATAACATCAATAAATAATTTTTCTATTGAAAAAACGTTTATTTAACATTAAATATTGTTAATAAAGAGATGACAATGGAGAGGTATGGCATCTCACACGCGCGTGCTCAATGCCGGATCAAGAGCAATGTCCACCTAACTCCTAATCACAATCCAATTAAATTAATCGTTTATTGATTCTTACAAAAATATATATCACATCAATATCATTTTAAAACCTACAAATTTTCTATTATTATATCATTAAATTATTAATAATACATTAATTCATGGCCAAAGATATATTATTAGTATATAGTCAATAAATTGATAATAGTATATAACAATAAATTCCTAATATTTTTCCACATGTCGTTAATGATATTACTATCACCTCAAGTACTTCATGCCACGAAAATTACGAAACAATTCCATGTCAAGGGCTTATCCATAGGAATCTGAGCTACCTCATCAGCAATAAAAAAAATATATTTAATGCAGTTTTTAATATTATTTATCAGAATTATTTATATGAATTCATGAAGTACAAAAATATAAAGTCAATTAATTATTTCAACACGTTTTGATAGATTTATCATTTCATGATGATAATAATAACTCAATGAGACTCATTATCATTAAATTTTCTTCATCATCAGTTTGTATATACGTATATGTTTTATCTTCTATGTGAAAAGAATTTCTCGATGCAATGAAAGAATTATCGAGTCAATACTCACGATTTCATCGACACGTCTTACTGTGTCATTAAATTTCTGTTCTGTTATTATTTTTCAAACAGGAACTTTCGCGCGAGTGTACGATTAAAATTAAATTTCATATACACCAACAACTGTAGTGTATACGCAATTTTCTCATACGATATAAAAGAGATATATAGACACGTGAAAGGTCATGTCTCTTATGGTGAAAAGTGTCTATATAATTGTGCCTATATGTGTATGAAAAACTACTCCTAATGCAGGTATGTGGATAATTTTTAAAAAACATATTCATACATATTTTTTTTTGAACTTTACATCAATTGAAATAGTTTTTATATTTTTTCTTGTAAAATATAGATAAAAATATTATTAACTTCAAGAGAACATTGAAATCAATTATATTTCACAAGTGAATTTTTATGCCTTATCGTTAACAAATTAACTTTTATTTTTATTAACACAAGAAAATAAATGTACTTTATTTCTCATCAAAATTACTTACAGACAGATCAACTAACATTTTTATAGATATTATGTGATGAAATATTGAATAACACATCAATTTATATTTAATTAAATATTCCCAATGAGGGAAATTTATTAATAGTAATAATTATATAATATCAATTGACGAGTATGGGACTGTGTGTGTAGTCGAAAAGAATAAATGATGAGGTTTGATTAGTGGTGAGTGGTGAGAGTACGAAATTTCGACGTGTGAGGGCAATGTGTGCAGTGTTGACGCCCCTGGTGCCGGGTCTCGTATTGAAATTAGAGAGGGGATTACGATACGGGAAGATGGAAACAGCGGCATGGTCTAGCGTTCAGTCGCCTTTACCGGCTCTTTGGTTAAGGACGGTCAAATTTGTTTGAGGTGTTTGCTTAAATATTCAATATATTCATGTTAAAATATATTACCATCAATAATGAATATTTCGTGTTCTCACAATCTTTCACCTGGACATTGTATTCAATATCGAATTTGACAAAGTTTACCAACAATAATTTTGTGCTGTGCAACCGCTTTTCCAACAATTTATTCAAACTGGTATTCGCGATCGTTAATTGTTCGTGGCAGTATTTGTTGCGTTTAAAAAGTGACTGCAAAGATTCATCATAGTAAAAAAGTTTTGAATAAATAAATACGTATTATTAACAGTTTAATGAAATCGGCATATTATCGTTTGAACATTTATTTATTTTTTTTTTTCATTGTTAGAAATGAATTTTGAATTATCTGGCAGTGTAAATATATAAAGAAAAAAACTATTAAACTTTTACGACGTGTATATGTTGAATTATTCAGTTCGATTTCGGTGTATATTAATTTTCAGAAATATATTATTGGTTAATTTGAACTTAATATTTGAGATCGTCGACGATTACTTGCGTGGCTGACACAGTGTATTCCACGTCTTTTTTGTACTGGATTATAGGTTATCGAGAGAAAAAAAAGGTAAGAAAACACTTTATTGTAAAGTAGAGATTAAAATTTGTTTGTTTTTTTTTCTTCTGTTCATGTAAAAGACAGGATTAGAGTTTTGGTGCTTCATAATTTCGAGGAATATTACTGTTATTAATATTGTGTGTTTGAGCATATGTACATTTATCCTACAGTGGATTACATCTTTTTGTGAAATCATATGTACACTTTCATTTCAACTACTATTTAATACGTATGTGTTTTAAAATCGGTATTATTTCTCAAGCATTTTTATTTAAAAGATTAAATAAGATGAATATTTGTTTCTCAATATAATGTCTAATTACATTGTAAAGTTTTATGTAGCTTGTTATGATATTAAATATTGATTTGTTTCATATTCTCTCTACGA
Organism: Microctonus aethiopoides; assembly: GCA_030347275.1. Lineage (NCBI taxonomy): Eukaryota > Metazoa > Arthropoda > Insecta > Hymenoptera > Braconidae > Microctonus > Microctonus aethiopoides. The sequence continues at coordinate 3,652,640 of JAQQBS010000004.1, forward strand.
TACGCCCAAGTGAACAAAGAATCAATCGGCTTTTTAGTATGAAAAAACCGCGTGGGTCTTGTTGGCACTAAATCGATTCTTCAATTCGCGCGCATTTCTATAGTTTGTCACAATTAAAAATTAACTAAATATATATCTAATGTATTATCGTTCAATATTTTGTTTTTTTAATATTATTTTAAAGGTATTCAATTTATTTTTAATGAAATTCTTAAGCTAGAAAATGAATTTTGCAAACAATTTGAAAGTACTAACATTGTAATTAGTTAGTTATTTAATCAAGATTTTCGGTTATAGATTTATATCAGTGCCACAGTAATTTTACTAAACTTTCTATTATTTATCGGATATATTTAATATATTCTTTGCCTGATTGTCGAGACAATTTATGGCGCCTTCTCTAGTCTAGACATTGTCGAGAACAGAGTGTGTAGGTATGGCATACTCTCTGTGAATCCCTTCGTGAGTTAATGCAGTTATGCCAGGCTGATAATTATTTTAGTCTAATGGGTGAGGGAAAATTATTATATTCGTAATTCTCTCTGATTTTTAATATGCCAATAATATCATTTGTCTTAATTTTTTTTCATGTATTCAATAATTATTTCATCTATTTAAAACTATATAAATATTTACGATTTATCGCAGTCGCAATGCGTTATTCAAATTACATAGTTATTATAATCATACTATATACTTGAGGAAAAAATAAAATAAATTATTTGGCAATCATGAATTTAACTATCGTTGGAATGCTAGAAGAAAGTGAGAGTTTCGTTATACAAAAGAAAAAAAAAAAAGTAGATGAACACGAGACAGAGTAAATTAACCGAGCGAGAAACAAAGTGAAAAAGGAAAAAAAAAACAGTTGGGACGATGCAAGGTTTATTTATTTATTTATTTATTTATTTATTATTATTTTTTTTTTGGTCTTCTTCACAGTCTACTCTTCTTACTTTCCCCTCCTTTTGGAATGGGCTTAAGTTTTTTTGCGCCCACCAGAGGCTGACCCGCGAACATCGCCGTTGAAGGTGATTCTCCCTTCACATCTTTTGTGTATATAATATCGTAAGAGGGGAAAAGAGCCAGAGAAAGATAGGGCGAGTGAATCGCAGGAGCAAACTCATATGTATGTTTGTGTATGTGTGAGGGAAACAGCAAGAGAAGAAAGAAGGATCTGTCATTGTTTTTCTCCTTGCGCGTGTTTTTACGGTTGAGCGACTCACAAAGGATTCTCTTCTTTTTCTCCCTACCGAAATTCAACGACGTATCGTGGATAAGATTGTATTATTCATATACGGGAGTACTGGCAACGACGCCCGGTGTGTATGTACTCAATGTCCTAATTGACGCGAGTCCCCAAAGTGCCTGAGTTGTCAATTGTATAAGGATGAGTGTGAGAAAGAATAAATAGAAAGAAAAAGAAAAGAATTGGCATATAGGACTGGTATTCTCGATTATACGTGAGAAATGATAATTATCTTCATTTTATTTAAGAGATAGGACGTGAGAAAAAGGATTTTTAAATGATGCTGCGAATGATTCCACGAATATTTGTATGAGTTCACTTAAACTTTTGTCATATTATGAGTATTATAATAATAAGTTTTATTATCTCATTAACATCATTAAATTGTCGTTGGTTTGGTATAAAGTGATGAAAATATTTTCGTCAACGTTGTATATTTACACGTAGATCTTTTATCTTTTTCGTTTTTTTTCTTTTCCTTTTGATCTGTCACTTCCTTCCTGTTGTCATTCTTGTTCGCAACTGCCGCCATCGACCGTTATGACCTCCACGATCTCATCATTCATGATCGCGTCGAGTATTGCAACAGACGCAATCGGTATTTCATAACGATAACAGACTTAACGTTTCATAGTCGGTTGCTTTAAGATTTTATTCTGTGAAAAAAATGTGTCATTCATTCATATTATTTGAGGAAATGGCATTAATTTACATTTATTGCTGGCATAAATTTCACTTCTCATTCATTCATTCATTTTTTTTTTTTTTTCAATTTTTTTTTACTAATAATTGATACTATTAATTTTACTGATAAATTATGATAAAAATAATTCAAGTGTCAAATCCAATTGTGAAAGCTTATTATAACATTAACGCATGGAATCTAATGAATTTAAATGATAGACAAGATTAATTACTGTACTAATGATTTTTTAATTATTTTTCAGCAATCATGTATATGCCAGATTGGGATATCCCAATTATTCACACTAGTAGTCCTTTGGACACAGTAATGTCCGATGATATATGGAATAAATTTGAATTGGAAGAACCATTACCAGTGTCCAGCCATTTTAATTATGAACGTACCTGTGAGGACAATATGATTATTGAACAATATGGCAAAGCAAGTTGTATAGACTATCAAGAAATACGACATCATGACTGTATGTGGGCAGGTCTGTGTATCAGTAAAGAGCACAGTAGAACAATGCCAACGAAAAAAGATAATCAAATGCACAGAAAAGTCGCTGCAGGTAGAAGTTTACTTATATCAAGAGCTACAGCATCTTCATCACAACAGCAACAACAACAACATAATAAACAAAAACAACATTGTCGCACTGACAGTTTAGAGAGTGATGGTGATTCGATACGTTCTGAAACGCCACATGCTTTGTCTGAGTCTGATTCTGAAAGTGATTGTGAAGTGCCAATGTTTAAGCATGATCAAATATGTATAAATGATAAATTTTCCGAGTGGGTGACGACAGCTACTAGAGCCGTGCCTGTAAGTGAAGTTACTGGACAGTTTGTGAGAAGCAATCACTTGAGAAACCAAAATAATACAACTGACGATAGTACCAGTTCTAAATCAACTGATGATAATGCCAATGTCAGTGTCAATGCTGCCAAGGAAAATGAAATCAGAAATACAACGATGAGTGATCATTGTTATCATATAAATCAAGCCGGTGTGGCGAGACTGACGGAAATGGGAGTACAAACACCTTCAGATTCTGGTAAATATTTAAATCAATTATTTCAAATAATTCATAATTATTTTTATTAGTATTATCATAAGCATCAGAAATATTGAGAATTATAATTATTAATTTATCTCACACGAATACCAGACAATATTTCAAGTCGAGTTCAATAGTAATTTATCAATCATTTCCTTAAAGATTAATTTAATAATAATCTCGGGTATTTATTTATTATTTATTTATTTTTTTTTTCGTGTACTTTTGTTTGGTAATGTATTCATATAGTTCAAAGTGTTTTCTTTGTGGTTATACTCATCAAAATTTTCGGCTACCCGCATATAAGAAGACCCTGTAACAATCAAGAAGTTATTATCTCGTGCAAGAGGGTCCGTCATTGACTCCCATGGCCAATTCGCCGGGGCCTCAGTATTGCGCACTATATATCCCTTCACGCGATGCCCTCACTCGACACTGAGTGTTGTCGCCACGGGCGTGCCCGCATACCTCTTCTTCGGTTGTTGGCTTTCACCCCGATCGATTCCATGCGCGTATTCTCTCAAGATATATATACGAGAGACTGCTTAAGCGCATTTCTGTGAATTCGTGTATATTCTCTATGGAATGTCCAAGTGTGCATCTCCGCTGTAGACAATTTTACATATCAATTTATATATTGTATTGCACAATGTTTGTTTAGAGAATATTTATATAAATTAAGTTGGGAATTAATATGAGATTTAGATGATTATGTCGATTTTAACCGCTTTTAAATATACGTTGATCTGTATACACATATGACAACTGAATAAATGTTACACCACATGATGACATTCACGGTAATGTTTATATATTGTCGTGTTGGCGTAATATGTCACGTGAACAATCAAATGAAATAACTAACATATTTATGCCGACGTAAAAATTAAATTTTTTTTTACTGTAAAACAGCGCAAGAATGTGCAAATGTAAAAATAAAATCGCTTCTAATGATTAATATCTTTGATTAATTACACGTAGTGAGCATAAATTGTAAACTATTCAATACAGATTTTTTTTTTTCAATGTATTGCGACACAGAAAAAAAATTGCATCGAGTATAAAATATATATTTGATATTTTTAATATAATATTTAAATTATGGATAGTAATTTTGCAGATATATATACGACAGTGCGCGCGAATTGTTGCTTTCGTCGTTTGCACTTGCGCCTCCGGTAACACATAGACATATAGCAATGTATCATGCGTGGAATGTGCACGGGATCTTTTACGTAAAATAATTTATATATATTTATATAGTTATGCGATAATGTTATGCAGTTTTAGAATGACATCTCTGAAGAAAAAGAAAAAAATAAGGAAGAATAAATAGTTACGTAATAAATAATAGTATATATGCGCGTGTATAAATTAAATCTTTTGCTACATTAATTCATTGTCATAATTATTTACCAGCTATCGGAGAGATCATCATGTCATAATAGTCTTGAGAGTCTTCGATCTTAGAGGCGTTCGTTATTGTCAACGATAGAAAGAGTTGAGAAGCGGACGCAGGGGAATAGGAACCGGCAAATTAACCTTTTCACTTTGAAGATTTGTAAGACGCGCGCGCGGTGTCTGTAAAAATTCACGAGAGACACCCCCGCGATGATTTTAACTGGCATGCACTCATGCGATCTTTCCGGTTTCATCCTTTCTTATATACTCTTTTAATAATTTATTTCTTTTCTTATTTTCATTTGTCCTTTCGTTTCGCTTGCTTGTGAATACATATATTTACAGTTGTATAACATGTCAAGCGAATCAAAGTCTTTCAAGCTTGTATAGTATATATATATATAAATAATTTTTTTAGACTTTGATAAAATGAAATAGTTCATTTTTTTTTTCATCAAATAGTTCGACATTAAATTAAATGAATGACACATTCATCACGATTCCATCATTCTTATATTACAAGAAATCGGAAAATAATGATAGGTAATTTGTTCTTATTGGTTTTTAATTTCGATGAAATTTATTTTTGGAAGTTAGAAAAGTTGAGAGTGTGGCACATATATGTATGATGATACAATTATCATTAATCGCTATCATTCTGTTAACACGAATGTCTGATGAGTAAATAATTTGAATGCGCGTGCGCGTTTGACAAAAGCGCGGGAACTTGAAGGTCACGAGACAAGCAATGACGTCATTAAAGTAGCTAACATCCCTTCCCTTTACGTCTCTTGCGGGCCACCTTGCTGTTGGGCGTGGGACCCCGGCGCGGTTTAAATGGTCGCCGGAATGCGGTTAGTCGTTTTTACCATTCGCGAGTGATCGAGTGGGTGGTGGGGGAGCAATGGTCAGGGCCGTATAACTATTCGTGGTCTAAATGTTTTTAAAAAAAAAAAATTCATTACAATTTTTTCTCCAATTATCGCGCGATAATTTACTACTTCGAAAAATCAATTAAATTTACGATAAAAAACTACTAATCGATAAGATAATAAATCGGTTTTAAAATTCTTCTTTGTATCAATATAATTGTTACTTCAATTTATAAATAGGAAAAAAAATAAATAAGTAGGAATTAATTGTCTATAATAGGAGAAATTTTACATATAGAATCAACGCATTTATTTCGTTGATATATTAAAGTTTCATGTGTATATGCATCAACATAAATAAAATCGATTGTGTACTCGTAGCGGCGCCTGTAATGAGGCGGCAGTCAAAGGAAGGGATTGTTTGTAGAGAAAAAAAAAAGAGAGAGTTAGTGAGAACGATGCAGAGGGAAAATATTCAATAATAGTTACTAGCGCCGCATTGTTGCGCAACATTGGGTGTAATGTAACGAAGTCCAAGCTGAGAGTTGAATATTTTGAATGAGGCTTTAGGATATACAGCTACGATAATTTTTTCTCTTTCCTGGATATAAGCGATGAATGAACGAATGCCTGCACAATATTTTTATATTGATCAATAGAATAAATGCAACGTATGCGTCTTCAGATTAACTTTGGCACGTGCGTTTATAAGATGATTGTTATCGTATCAGCACCAATTCGCAAACGATTGCTCGTAAATTTGTTAACGAGCGACACTAACCTGGCGAAACGATCAAGCACTCAATATTGGGTTGGTTTATATAAACCTTCTATACACCATACGAAATTGAGAAATTTTATTAGGGTTTGTGCACGGCAATGCGGTTTACTATCGATGGGGGTTTCATCAGGCATTCATTGAGAACTTGTGTGCTGATTAAATTGCATTTGCATTGGGAAAATGTGTGTATTATAAAATAATAGATTTTATTGGGAGAGTTTAATAGTGATTCCAAGTAGGCGAGACGGGATGATGACTGTGTAATTCTGGGAAATGATAGAAAGTCATCCGTACCGGTGGGCGTCGCGACTCTAATTAAATACAGATAGTAGATAAATTTTGTCACTATATACATATTATCGCGCTGACAGACGATGATGTATGGGAAGTATGTGAGACGGATTTTTTTTTTTATTTAATTCATCCATTAATCTACTAGAAAAAAAAATTTTTTTTTCTCTTCTATTTTTTACTGATAATAATAAATATGTGTTCTAATATTTTTGCAATAATTTTACCATAAAAATTTCTTTTGCCGTGTGTCTTTTACATATTTTATTGCGTATACCAAATAATTATATAATTGTAAAATTAATAAAATAATAATCAATGCTATAAAAATATTATGTTGGTAATATAATTATATAAATTATAACTATTTTAAATTTTATAAACATTAAATACAAACATCGTAGTATTTTATATCGATACATTGTCAGGACTATTTAGTTTCGATTATTCATACGAATGAGCATTCATATAAATTCAAATTGATGACATTAAATTTATGTGCGTGTGTATATATAATTTTTTGAGAAAATATTTTTGTGTACCCGCGTGTATCCAAAAAATAAAAAAAAAAATCTTCAATCTTGATAGTACTATATAAAATTTTGTGATTCACATTTAACGAATAAATTATAACCATTAATGACATATTAATTCTAATTAAATATCTTTAGATAAATTGTAGAGTTGATAGTGTGACTTGTTTGAAGTATTTTTGAATCCTTTGCACGTCTTGTCGGCTCATAAAATACATCAGAGACATTGGTGTCTATGTGTCGCCAACAATGTTCTACTATAAACACGTTGATGCTTGCTACAACGAAGGTCAGAATAAATCGATTATTTCCTCTCGACTCTTATATATATACGTGTGGCATATTATAAAGGGAAGGGGACGAAAGAGAACAAGCACAAAACGTCGACCTATCCTACTATTTTATAGTTTTTTATATACGTATATATAGGCATGTTTGTATTTTCACGGTCGAGAACGGACAACACTCAAACTCGTGTACACGTCATGGCACATCTTTACACTGACGCAATCCATTCATTCATTAAGTTCCAACTACGTGTGTGGGAGAGAGCGTAGATAATATAAGTGGCGTGGGCAAAAGAGCGAGTGTGAGTGGGATAGAGAGGAAGAGAGTATAGAGTGACTGATCTCTGAACACACTCGACTGCTCTCTTGTCTGTGCACACATGTGTGTAGTATTATAATATCATTTGTTTCACATCAAAAATATTGCACTGTGTGCTTTGCAATATATTCATAGCCTCAGGTGGAATATCCATTGCGAACAATTTTCGTTAAAAGTTAGTAAATAAAGTGCAGAAAATAAAAATAAAAAAAAATCACGGGCCTTGGGTGGTAAAGTAAGGGGCAGGTGGAATAAATAAATGAAAAAGAGATAAAAAAAAAAAAGAGAAGAAGGTTCTGAAAGAGTCGTCGTCGTCGTCCGTAGTTCGTGGAATTAGGGAGCCGGGTACCGCATACGGTCGCCGCTAGGCCCACGAGAATTAGGCGGCGTTTCGAAATGTCAGACGCAAAACCTGATTTCGGAATGTCGACCGGTCGGCGATCAGCCGCCAACCAACCAAGTCCCCGCCTATTCTCTTTCACTTGCCTCCTTCTTTCTCATCTTCCGTTTCATCGTCGAGTAACGACGGTCAAATTTGCCGACTCTCATCTTTTTCTATCACCCATCATTGCGAGAAGCAGTCTACCATCAACTGGCCATTTTCTTCCCTCCTCATATAACAATACAGCGAAGTAAAAGAAGAAAAAAAATCAACAAAAAATTTTCATTAATGTATCTTGATAAGTCTCGTAACTGGAGAAAAAAAAATGAAATATAATAAAATAATAAATTAAAGGTAACAAATAAATTGTGAGGTATCACACATATTTATTATATTATATCACATTTGGATTTTTGCGTGCGATAGATAAAGCGACGAATAAATTTATTAATTGATTCGAAAGTCAGTGAGTATGGACTTGGCCAAAGCGAAGAGCTCAGAAGAAGAGAGGAAGGTTAACGACAGGTCGAAGCCATGTTCCATTGGCAATGGTGGTTTACACACATGTATATAATGTACATATATGTCTATATACAATCACATTGCAGAAGCACGCGAAATCGCACGTGCGAAGAAGTGAGACAAAAAGCCCCGCGCGCGAACACCAAACGATTGGAAAGTCCCTCTTTCATTCCTCTTGCGTCTCCCTCACCCCTTCATCATCATTGCGTCGTTATATCCGTTGACTCGCTCTTTCTCTTCGTCTCATTCGGTTTTTGCGCGTGGATATTCATGTTGCGATCTCTTTTACTCTGGCCCGGTGAAGGCACACTCCTTTTCTCTCTTGCTCACTTATGTACCGCGTGCGTTAGTGCATACTTTTTGCATTTCTCACCCGTATAGTGTGTTTGCCACTTGGCCGTACCTGCGCGCCAGTCAGACGATTCCAATCTTATGCGCTGGCACTTTGTATGTAAAGAAATTCAGAAAGAGAGAGAAAAATAATAATAAAGTGTGCTCCAAGTGCTTTTAAAATAATTTCATTTATAATACATAGTTTCATTTCGTTTATAATTAATTTTACGCCAATGTATTCAGAAAATTTAAGGTCAAGCTCATCACTGATAAATGTATCCGTTAAGTAACATGACAAAAAAATCAACCAACATATATATTTAACTTGAATATGTTTATCATATTACTCTCAATTATAATGATTAATATTCAAATAAAAAAATTATCATAAATTAATTACGATTTTTGGTAAAACAAATGAAAAATCTTTTTTTTTTTATTTTTTATATCTCGGTACATGATGACTCTAATCTGAATGATTGAACAGTGGGTCGATTCATGTTAACGGCGTAGAACATTACGTTCCATGTTCGTTTTCTGCGTCGACAGAGCGAAAATTATATATCAGAGGGAGTAAAAGAAATAGAGTCACACACAGAGGGAGTAATAGAACGCGTAAGGGAGGCATCAAGAGCACTGACCCCCAAGGTCGACTCTTGCGCGACTACACGTGCTACTGAGAATTCATGGAGTGATTTCACCATATACGACATCTATACATACACACATACTATCTACATCCATTGCGCTCGTTTCTCACTTGTTCATGTCCACATACTTTTATATACTCTATCACAAATTTTACTGTCCATGGTCGTATCACGATTCTAGCTTCTTTCATGACCTTGTTCTTATATGGCGCTTTATTTCAAGCATTTCCACCCTACGCAGCAGTGTATATATTTATATAGACACCCACGCACACAAGTAAATACATAGGCATATAGCGTGATATAAGATTCCACCCTCGTTCGTAACGCTAACTTGTTTTCAACCCTCATGAAGTGAAGAAGACTAAGCTCATTGCCATCAGTTGGCCACCCCTCGTATAGTATCACCATTGGGTAGTTTTTTTTTTTTCTTCTACGTGATATAGTACTGGAAAATGTATTGTTGTACGTTAATACAATAGTGCATTGGCCAAATATTCATGCATAAGTAAACTAGGCGCGTTAGTGAAGACTGATTATGTTGTATTGATAACTGGTTTATGGTATTTGTTTAGCATTTAAATGCAAACTGATAAAAAATAAAAGTTTTCCTGGAGTCAAGTGAATATACCTATCATAAGAGTTGAATGAAGTATTGTCAATTGTTTGTTAAATATTTGCCACTTTAAATATTCTTCAAAAGTACCGCTTAAATTATTAATGGAATTATACATATATTTTGTGTGTTTTCATTTTTCTTTTATTTATTAACTTTGTTTGCTGAACATTATACGAATGAAGATTTTTTTTTTTTATTTCATCTAGCTATATGAAATTTTTTTTTTTTGTTTTGTTTTAGAAGAAGAGATTGACGTAGTATCATTTGAAAAGCCATGCAGACCTGTAGCATTACCCACGCATCCAAACCCAGTTGATCATCAAACTATTCAATTGACGGTGAATACTGCTTTGAAGGAGAAACCTGCCCCAAGACCACGAGGAAGACCTCCTTCAAATGCTAATCGTAAACGTGCAGCACAAGAGATTCAAAAGCCGGCGAAACGGATGGCGACTCAACGAACATGTCAGAAAAAAACCAAAGCGACCAAAAATACTCAATCGGCACTGTCATTAGCAGTGTCAGCATCAGCTCCAGTACCAACATTTACCAAGTCTGTTCCATCAGTAAAGACTTGTTTTGACGAGGAGCCTGATAATGACAAAAGGAATTTACATAATAACATGGAACGACAAAGAAGAATAGAGTTGAGGCACGCTTTTGATGATTTAAGACGTCTTGTACCAGAAATTGAGGCTAAAGAGAAGGCACCTAAGGTCGCGATATTGCAACAGGCAGCCGAATATTGTGAAAGGTTAAAACAAATATATGATGAGAATTTATTAATAGAAGCTGCTGAATCAAAACGACAGAAAAAACGATTGGCAAGAATACACATTTTGCGAGTAGCGTTGGCACAAATGCGCCAAGAAAAAATTATTGCCGAAAATTCAAGGAATTGTGGAGTAACAAATTGAAATTAGTCAATGAAAATCGTGTAAACGGAAAAAATTAATTAATATTGATTGCATTTGGTTATATGACGAAACAAGATTTAATTAAATATGAGTGCCCGATTAGAATAGATAAAAACATTGTCAAGCATTGTCGTATTAAATTTTTTCAAGTTTTTCACTTTTGTATAATATTGATCATTATGTCAACGGTCATTTCGAATACACATAAACGTTTTAAACATCGATAGTGCAAAATAAATATGTATAAATTCATGTCTATACGTATAGGTATATGCATATAAATGATTCAATCGTTTAGTAAAATATTTTTTAACACGTTACACAGTGCTATCAAGGAGATACCGTTATGTACGTAATGTGCATACCGGATCTTTTTTTATGCTCAGGGATCCAAAGACTCTCATTAACAAACGTGAGCTAGGATCAAGCTCTTACAATTTCGAATAATATAGTAATAAAATTTACGAAAAATATAAAAAATTAATAACTTTGTATACGAGCGAAAAATGTATAGTGTACAGTATATAGATATACGCTATTTTTAGGTTGAGTGATTTTTTGCTTAATAACTGATTATTTTGTTGCAGTAATTATTATTTTGGCTTAATTGTCACACGGTAATTTTTATAAAACTAGTTAAATATTTGGGGAATGGTGTGTTTCAATGAATAAGAAATTAAGTTTTTTCAATTAATCCGCGATTCGCGAATATAGATAATGTATATTTTTTCTACCTGACAAAAGTCGTTGCTTAAATTTTTACAACTGAATTTGCTACACATGTTGTAAAAAAAAAAAAAAAAATATTTCAATAAAAAAAAAAACTAATAAGACTGCTCAATTATTTTGAGTGATCCTCGAATGAATACCGTTTTTGCTTATCAATCATTATTCAATTGAACCACTCTTTCCAAAACACCTGTGATTATTTCATTTATTACAACCCTTAATGGATATGTGGTTGAACCACATTTTGTTTTATATCTTATTGGTGAACGTCACATGCATATTCTTTTTTTTTTTTTTTTTTTTTTTTTTTTTTTTTTTGTGATTGAACGAACGTTGCTGTGCGATATCGTACCAATGACTTAGAGCTCATGATGTATTAGTAAACCAATAATATATTCATACACACATACACACACACACACATTAAATGTAACACTGTCGACATATCGTGGAACGAATTTTCGTACAGTGATAACAATCAACTATCGTGCTGCCAATACACTAACTCTATACTTGAATCACTTAAGTTGTGATTCAGGTTTTCTTATATTGTTAATTAATCGTTTAATAACTCTTGTGTCTATTACACGATAATAAAATACATACTACTTCACAATATGATTTTCCCATTTCATCCATGTACCAACACTCAAACGATCTTTTAACTATCTTACACATTCATTCATTGCATGTAAGCACTCTTCGTCACTTTTCCCCTCTCGTTTCCTATCACTCTATCTTTCTTTCATTCATACACATACATAATCACATATGCCCACTCATACCGCCTCTCTCCCGTCTACCTTTTTATTATTCGCCCGTCTTTCCGCTAAACTATTGTACTTCTACCTGGAGTTTCCTGTTTGACTGCAATGCTATTGTATTTACCGCCTCTTTTTTTCTCTACTCCCTTACCGAAACGGCCCTCCTCATCCACATAAGTTCCCCTTTCTTTTCTTTTCTTTATTATTATTTTTTTTTATTATTATTTCACTGCTTTTTTCTTCCCTTTTTCTTTTTCATTATTTGTCTCCCATCTTTGCACTTGTAAAGTATATATAAACGAATACTGTTACCTACAATTGTAATGAGGAGATACATTATGTTTCTTTTTCCTTCCATAGTATTTATTTTTATCCATTTTGTGATATCAATTTAATATGAACAAATTCTTTACATGAAGACAATACATATATTTGCATGCAAATGGATATATATATATATAGCGTCACCATTCTGATACGACACATTGCCTATTAATCGTTGAAATAATTAGAAAAATAAAAAAGAAATGACAATAATGATTATGCACCATATTTATGTGTGTATGTGAATATATTATTTGTTTATTAATACGTCATGAGCTTTAGATGTTAATGTTAGAAACAATAGAATATAAGAAATAATTAATAGTAATATTGATGATAATAACATTAACAATAATATATGAATCATTATGTTGGAGTTAGAAAATAATATGCAAAAGTTTGTTTTATACATGAATGATTCATATATAATGTTAAATTTTTTATTGAGAGAAAAACAATATTTTTGTTCACTCCCTTATTTTTATACATTATGAGAAGTAAAACAGGCTGATTTCAGATAAATAAAAAGATTATAATTAATAAGATATCGATGGCAAAATGATGAGAATAAAATTTTGGGATTTTACCTAATATTAAAATATTCGATGATGTATGGCCATAAAAAAATGAATGAAATAGATTTAAAAAAACCAAATGAAATTTAATATTTGAATGCTTTATGATGAATATACTGCGATACGTAGATCTGTAGAATCTCTTATTTTTTCAAGAAAAAAAAATACAGTAAAGTAATAAAAATAATACAATAAATAAAACGAAAAAAAAGTGACAATCGTTTGGTTAAATAAAATAGCGATTTTTATCGTTTGTGATTATGTCATCACATGAAAAAAAAAAAAAAAAAAAATCGCTGATTGCTTCTATATAATACAATAAAAAAAAAAATAAACCCAGAGACTTAGCCGCTTTAACGGGGGATTGCAATCATTGATCAACGTGAAACATCAGTTATAGTTTGAATGAAATGCAGATTAATAATAAAAATTTTTATACTTCGACATAAAATTGAAAGTTTCAATGCATTTTCATATCACGATAGATTAAATGAGTGATGTAAATCCCTCGCTTCCAATGTGTACCTACTTGAAAATTATTAAAATAGAGCATATGAAGTATATTCCAATGATGTGCTTCGAGACTTTTCATTTTATTTTATAATTTTGAATGATGATTAATCATATAATGTATATAAGCTCGAGATACAATGTCATTCGAGGCACATTAAAGTTAATAACAATAAAAAGTTGTAATATTAATAATGCAAAAATTCTTTATACGGAAAGTTTGATGTTGCAGTTTGAGATAATATGTATACCTCCATTTATTATTATCACGTAAAGCCTATTGTTTGTATATAAATATATATATATATATATATATATATATATATTCAACTAAATATAAGTATAAAATATTAAGATTCATAGTTAAAATGATGAAATAAACGCTTGTTGAGTGAAACAGTTTTTAAAAGAGTGTAATTTGCATAAAAGACCCAAAGTATGATTGAGAAAAAGTAAAATAATGAAGAGAACGGGTGATCATACAGATTTATTATAAAATTTCTCTGAATATTTATCCTCCTCAGCCATATAACATAGGAGGATAAATTGAGATCTTTTTTTTCCCGTTGTACTTAAGATATATTGTTAATTAATATGGTGGAAATATTTGGTTGAAATCCTTTGAAGTGCTGTAATAATAAATAATAATTTCGATATAACGCAAACTTATTATTCAAAGAATAGTGGACATAATTTTTGCATATGCGCCACTTGTATAATCAAATGTGTTATAGAATATCTCATTGGTGTCGCTGATAATAATGATATAGTTTTGTTGTGAGATGATGAGTTTAAAATTATCGATAAAATTTATATTCGTTCTTTTTTTTTTTCCCGTATTTAAGTTGGAGCAAAATTTAAATATTCATTTATGTTTATATTTCAAAGTATCTTATACTAATAAAGTGCTGTAAAATTATATGTGTATTCATTTAATCAATTCGCATTAATCATATTATAGAAAAAAAATATTACATTGATTTTTTTTTTATATATTTTTTTTTCTACTTGTATTTAAATTAATTACGAACGCCATTATTTTCTATGAACAATTATCGTTCATCCTGTTACGTAAAGATTGAATAAGTCTCAGTACATGAAGTATTTATTATAAAAAAAAAAAAAATAAATAAACAATCACATTTACATACACATTCATCAATTAAGTTTACCAATATTTTTCTAATAATAAATTTCACATTTTTTTCGTCTTCACAATACTAATTTCATAGGAACATAAATTATAAAATAAATAATAGTATGGCATTTAATACATGTGGTCAACAGTGATTTTCTACTTATTGTTAATTTTATCTTATCTCACTGTCCTTGCTGATAGGATTGTCAGTAGAAATTTAATATTTTGTTAGCCATTTGAGAATGTGTAAGTTCATGGAAGAAATAAAATAACCGTTTGATTGCATATTGTATTATTTAGATGGATATATATTCCGATAATTGTGCAAGCAATCACGAGGTGATTATATGAATACCGTAGGCGCCTGGCGTTATGTCGATGTCTCATAATTCCTTAAGAGAAGTTTTTTATTTATTATTTTATATCACAACTATTTTAATGACAAAGCTGGTAAATGTTTAAAAAAAAATATTTCTCAATACTAATAATCAGTAAAGTCTATCATATAAATTCTAATTGTGTTATCATTGTCATTACATTGTCATCAGACACGTGTCATACTTGGCTTAAAGGAAAATTCCACATCTTTAAACAATTGGTGTGAATTTGCCATTGATGTATATAAGTAATTTTATTGGCAATTGTAATTGCAACAGTTGTTGTAGGTTTTATAAAGATATAAATAACTATTCTGTAATGAGTGCAGTGGAAATTGATTGTAATCAATTCGTACATTGTCATATTGACAATCGAGCAATAGTGTTGTGAGAATGGAATATCGTTAGCACAATTTTATTAATGCAACGATGATTTCTTGCAATTGTTCATTTTTTTTTTTTTTTATAGCAGGAAGAAAAATATTGTAAAAATCACAACATACAATAATCAATGTAAATTTTATGAAAGACTTTGTCGTAAAAAAAAAAAAAAAGTTTAATCATGCGCGCAAAGAGCAAATGAATTTTAAATGGTCGTTCACGATAAATACAATGAATTATTCAAACCATATACATATACGACATCATTACATTCTCTATTTTAAAGTGAATGTACTTTCGCTATTCGAAATTTTCCTTGGTGAGCTGTTTCTCGTGACATGTTTAATCTTGGAGAATGTGCATAGTTATACTTATACTTGTAAATGTATCTGAGCGTATGTCATGTGAGTATTAGTGATTTTCCAGTAACTCTCAAAATACCCGCGTCGTTATATACTGCCGCGACACAACGGAACGTGTGGAATACAGAGTTGAATTTCAACGTGAAATAGGATGCGCGGAACGCGATGCGCGCACGTAAAATTCTTAGTGCGCATGCTCATATTCTCCATTTTCTCTGCCCGTCAGTTGCAGCTGTAGTGAGAGTGTAGTAGTGTGATGCAATTGTGAATTCTCAGGGTTTTATTATGTCGCGAGTGCCTATTCTCATAATTCTTGGTTCAACTGGAACGGGAAAATCTCGTTTAGGTATTGAATTAGCCCAAAAATTTGCTGGGGAAATTATTTCGGCTGACAGTATGCAGGTGAGACATTCAAATTCACGCAGTAGACAAATGATATACACTCAATGTATTTTGAGGTTAACCCTAGGATTAAGTCTCGTGGTTGATTGTTGGTTCATTATCATTTCTTTTATTTTATTGTCAAACTTAATCTCTAATTATCTGCTTTATGATTAATATTTTGATATATATATATCATTTAATAATGCCACTATTAATAATAGACAGTTTACTTTGTGGTATATTATTGTAAAGAAATGAAATAAAATTTTTCAATGTCGAAATAAAATGAAAACGAGTCATGTGTTTACAATGAGTTGAACACAATGATATTTATATTTTATTTTTCATTTCGTCAACGCTTTTACAATCATTGCAAAAAATTTTCCAATGCTTATTTAGAGGAAGCTCAATTTATTTTAGCTTTTTATTTGCTAATTATGCAGAGCTATTCGTAAATTAATTATTATATGTACGAATATCTCAATAGGGCTTTGATTATGTGATAGACAAATAATTTTTTTATGTGTTCGATTACGAATAAAAAAAATTTTTGAGTCATTCGTATCAACAATAGTGATCAAATAAAAGAATAGTGAATATATAAATATATATTTTGGGACATATAATAAGGAAAATAACATTAATATAATGCTTTCAAGCTTTTCATACTAACCCACAATATATTAATTATAGTATTCATGTTCCAGCATTTAAATTCTTTTATTATTTTATTTTTTCACCATTTATGCAATATCATTTGTCTCATTGACAAAAAGCTGATATACAATACTGCATAAAAAATTGATCTGTTTTATCAGTTGGATGTTAATTATTTTATTGGTATGATAATAAAACTGGCTATTTCCGGTATGAGACTTATAGCACATTGAATAAATAAATTTAACATAATTTAAAGTGCCACATGTTTGAACAAATATATGAGTCAAACTCTTCTTTAATTTTTATTCAAATTATGTTTTTGTGACACGTACATGACCCGGTCTTTTGAATGATGAAATAAGTTTAATATACCATATTCACTTTTTTTATTCAACCTTAAAATTTCCAATACTGTTTGTATTGATATTTATGTTTACATTTGCCACTATATACTATGACTTTTTTTTTTTCGTTTATAGATTTGTAATCATTCCGTGCTACCATGTCAGTAGTTAAATTGCTACAATAGTTTTGATACAATATATCGTTTTGATCAATTAATTTTCGTTGTTGATACTTAGACTTGGACGTGTATTTTTCCATAATGTTATTCTTATATTTCTCGAGTGTTATTTATATGTATCAGTATATCTGTGAGATGTTCCATGTAAAATTTCGACCCATGTTGAACACCCACACATTTGTACACTAGAAAGAGATTACCATGAGAATTTAGACGAACGAAAATTGCTGTAGTCTTTCTCAAAGAGGGGTTATCTTTATGCAGCTTTATCATGACAGTTGTCTTTCAATATTTAACATTATTCCAATCTTTTTTTTTTCCTTCAACGGCAAGATATTCATAAATAAAGATAACGTTCGGTTAAAGTATACATATATATACATACATACATACGCTATAATGCTTGATTAAAAATATAGGAGCTTTATAGAGTTTATTGTAAGACAATATAATTAATGTCAAATCAATAAATTCCAGTTTAAAGAAAATTTGTTGTCAATTATAATCAACTTTCAGCTTTTCAGCTCTACAACACTGTAAAACTGCTAGTCGGAAAGCGTTTGCGGTGAATAACTTTTTATAGCAAATTTAATACTCTATAAAAGCTGTACATTTATTTTCTCCGGAAAAAAATTTTGATTATCGAAAAATTGAGTTGAATATTTTTTTATTTATAAATTATCAGATTTTCACTGATTACAGACAAAAAAAAATATCGCCTAAAAATGAAACACGCTAATATATATACAAATGAAGTTCTGTAATGAAAAATATCTAAACATATTTAGAAAATTATGCAAAAATGTTTTCATATAAAATATTCTTTAGTATTTATATATATAATACTTGTAATTGTTAGTTACTGATTGTCATTTTGATGTAAATACCTATATAATATTGAGTTATTATACATTGTTGGTATGGCTATACGTTTATGTATTTCAAAGTATCCTTCGGCGTTAATTATGGATGTGATTTAATTTTATGAGTCCTTCAGGTGATTGTTGTACTTCTCACGTTTACGTAAGACATATATACGTTTCCTCAGTCCTTGAATTCAAAATAGTTTTGTTATATTCTGAGGGAGATACTTTCAGTTGCGTGATCTGAATGGAAACCCTATCGTCCGTATGTCAGATCCCTCATTCGTTTTTTTTTTTTTTTTATATTTTTCTTATGTATCCCCAACTTATTTAGCTTGAGTAAAAATTCAAATACTATTTTAGTAGATAATAAAACAGTGTTGATGTTTAAATGAATATTGTTTAGAATAAAAAATTAACTTTATTTAATCAATTTGGCCATGTGTTGAACATAATGTTATAGAATTTATGAACGTTCGTGAAGCGCGATAGTTTTGTGCCTCATGTATGTATGCATGTGCCCAGACAAATATTGTATAGACAATTTTTGTCAATGTGTATATATGATAAAAGTATAATGCGTATATAGGAAGAATGGAGAGTTCATTGGCATTGTTGTTTTTATGAAGTATTGCTCATGATTTATTTCAAGGTCGACCTTGACAGCCAACTCGACGATCTAAATGAATTTTAGCGTGGACGCATGACGTTATACTTTTCCTCCTTCATATATAGTTAATGATAAATTAATCCTGACAAAATTAAAATGATGGGTAGGTGTGGAGAATCGCGAGAAAAAAAAATATAAATGAATGGAAAAAATTAAGAGGAAAAAAAAAATAACACTTTTTAGGTTAATTGAATTTTGTATAGAGAGCAAATGCCATTCAATTGCACACATATTCATAACTGTCTTATCGAGTTAGAAATGATTACGAGAGATTATTAATTTTTTTCTATATTAATAATTCCATCTAAATTGAATTTTATATGAAGTGATCGATTAGAATGAAAAATTGAAATGATTTTATTGATTAGATATTGATTTATCTGAGGTTCTATCATTTATTAGATGTTTACAAAATTACGTGGGTGATTTCGAGTTATATATATCTAGTTTGACTTAGTAACACGTTTAATTCGCTAATAAATTTTAGAAATTTAGACAGATGTGACAGTTTATCATTTGAGATATCAAAATTATGTATTAAATTATTGTTCCATTTATTTCATTATAAAACATGATAATTATTAATCCATACTTAAAAATTTTGTCGCCAGTAGCGATAATCTTCAGTATTTTTGCATTTAATCTTTATATGTATCATTTTAGAATTAACAGAACACGAAAATTGAATCATTTATATACGTCAAAAAAAATTTTTTTTTTCATTTTTATCTAGATATGACATGTTACAACTTTGTTAAATGCAGATTTATCAATTAAATGATGATCGATAGATTACTTCTTGAGAAATCTTATGAATGTATATGCAGAGAAGATCCTTGTAACCATTCCAAAGACGCTGCAGTATATGTCGGACAAAATCGCGATAGTCAATGTGTCGACGAATAGTATATACGTTACATGTTAGTGAGAAAAGGTCATGCATTAAAGAACATGAAATATATACATATGTATACGCATAGAAATATATATAACCCCTGCATCAGGCATAACAGCATTTTTCATCAATGAATCCGTTCTCATTGCATTTTACCTTTACCACAAACGGATTTTCTCCTCTTCCACCTGACGCACGTGACTTGTGGCATAATTACTGGTTGGATTGATAACATCCATCAGATGTGCGCGCCCCCATGTAGATCGGTATCATTCTCGCCGCAAACACGGCACTGAAAAATTTTTCGACATTTCACAGGCAGCGAGTTGTATACGCGCGATTTAGCCACTGATCGATAAGGAGCCGTTCACTCTCCAAGCAAAACTTTATATCTATATATATTTATCTCCATGAAAAAGTGGGTATATATATAAATATAAATGTAAATGGAGAGAGAGAGAGAGAGGAGAGTCGCTAGTCTCAACGAAATGAGAAAGTAACCCCATTAAATTGCGCTCTTGCAAACTACATTACAATTCTCTCTTTGCTCTTTTTATATATATGTACCTCCTGTGTTGTGTGTGAGTTGTATAAACGCATACATATTGCGATATTTGTCGTGAATGCGCTCGAGATCCACTTAGTATCAGCGGTTAATTAGTAAGAATTCACGATACTAATGGTCGCCCCCTGTAGGGATGTGCCAAGTGGGCGTTTGTCGATCGTGTTGTGTGATGCAATAAATCTATCCTTGTTAAACATGTGAAGTGGCTGATATAAGATACCTATATACGATTGCAAACTCCAATAAGAAAATTGATTTTATTGGCAATCAAGCCAGACAGATTAAACAAAAAATATTTGTATCAAAATAGTACTAAATACGATTGAAAAAATACCTCAGGTTAATATACGTTAGTGTCAGTATTGATTTAAAATATTAAATGGAAATACATGGATGAAGGATGATAAAGAAGACAACGAGTAGACCGGTTTTTAGTTGGAAGTGAAGATGACGTGAGAAACAAGAATACGATACCTCTCACCTTGAAGAATCCCACGAGGGTAAGAGTGGATGTTGAGAGTTCGAATGAAACAGGGAAAGGAGAATGTGTAAGTGGATTTACTGATAAAAGTTGAGATGAAGAAGCAAGAAGATGATGCAGGGAAACTATTTGTCAGTTTTGTGATAGAGGGTGGCGCATAGTTTCATTCATGGATTTATAATTTTTATTTAGTGTTATCAAAAAATATAATATGAATCGAATTTTAAATTATTTTTTAAAATTTTATTAAATAAGCATGTTAATCAGGGATTGTTGCTCTTGACGCAGTCGGCAATTATAAAAGAGCAAAAACTTACACTGTGATTTTGTGGGGAGAATATGAAGTTCACTTCAGTTTCTTTTTGCTTGTTAAAAGTAAACGAGCTAATTTACTTAGCGGTGGCCCGTTACACTCGAGGGCATGACTGAAGAGCACTAAAAGCGAAACGAGGTGGAAGAATTGCTTTTGAGTTGATCGTCGAGTGAATATGAGGGCAAGTTCGATGATCTCCATAAGCGTCTTAAAATTTTCACTGTAGTTACATCGTAACCTATAACAAAAAGTAATTGTATGCACGTGCAACATTATATCAGTTTTGCTTTTATGGTCAATTGGTCATCGCTTGTGTATCATCATTCAAATTAGTTTTTTACCTGCCACCATATGGATTATATATTACCAAGATTTACTTGGGTATAACCCCAAGTATTCTAATCTTTCTTGGCATAGTATCAATATTTCATTCGTTAACTAACAAATGTGGAACTTTTGTTGGTCATGCGAGTAAATTATGGGAATCCAAAATTAACGATGTGACGTAATCTTTACGGTCGTTTGCGTTTTAAACCACGGTGGCCCTTTGATTTGAATATTAGGGTTTTCTGGAATATTACGTAATATATTGAAATACCTTGAAATATAATTTTATCAATATCAAATTCGAGAAATCAAGTGAATTTTAATAAATTTATTAATTTAATAGCTGGGATGCCGTGTTACTCTGCCCGGATGTACACGTCTTGACGATGTGATCTCTTCGGATTATATAAATATAATTTAATTCATTGATACTTCCGCCAAATGTGAATTAATAAACGTTACACAACTTAACGAGAAAAACCACATATGTATATATAATTGGAATATGAACATTGAAGAATTTCATCTATTTTTCAGAATTAAGATAATGAAAAAATTATCAGTTTACCATAGTACAAAAACCTCTGAGTAACGTATCGTGGATTCCCCATTTATTCATCTATTTTTTTTTTTTTTCGCTTTGCATATACCTACTTTTTTTCTTCTCTTGATTTCGTTCCCTTCTTCTGATCTTTCACGCTGTTTTATTTGATACGACTAGATTCATTTTTATTATTATTATATCGCTATTTATAGAGTGTCGAAAATGGTAGTAGGAAATAGCCTTCAACTGTCTTTATTCACACCATCTGATGATGTTGAGCTGGCAATAGAAGTGATAGAGTCTATTTAAGACCCTTTCTAACCATTACACGGCACATGTACTTCCGGCTCTAAGTAAAAGCGAGCCTCCTTTGAGAGTACTTATGGAATTCAGTACGATATTATAAGCTTACTTCTATATAAAGACATTCAATATTAGAAGTAGTTATACACATTTACACGCCTTGTGTAAATATTTCTTATCACGTGTGTCTTTAATTTGTTAATTCAAGGTTTAGCTCATAGTTACACAATGTTTGACAAATTGGTTTGGGATATTGATAACATATAATAAGCTTAAGATATCAATGGATGATTATATTTTTTTTTATATGTATGAAGGTGTTATCTTCCGGTAAATTACCTGTGGCGGCGTCAGTGTAATTGAGACACGATGAATATGTGTGGTGATCACTGGCGTCGCTGACCGCAATGAGAATGCATCGAAATGAAGTGGGAGCTTACGCAAGTCACTCGGCGAAGTTACGTTACCTTGGCAGTGAAGCAGACGGTGATGTGGTATTAAATAGAAAGTATGATAGAGGAAGTAAATAAATGCCTTTTAAAATTGTTGGTGTAGGCACAACTGTTGTTGTGAATTGTCTCTTTCAGCATTATGACCGTGCTACAATGTTTTCCTTTCATTGAGAAGGATAAATAAGCAGTTTACTCGCGTTAAAGTTTGTACAAACTTTATCTGAATTGGTAGACGTATAGGTATACCGTTGATTCTTGCGAGGTTTTTTTATTTTAATTTTAATGTGGGTCAAGGTGGTCATGAATAGACGGCAGTCTCGTTGACATAGGGGAAAAAAAAATTGTACTATCGTGCGGCGTGTTTTGTTGATATTTACGAGAGAAATTTTATTGACTTCATGCAATCATAATTTTTTTTTTTTTTTTCGCTAATGTTTGTACAACTATTATCTGTAATGTAGTATTCTCGACAATAAAAATATTTGAGTTTCTAAATTTTTACATCAATTTACATAATATTAGCGACGCGCAAACTTATAATGATAGTATTTCATCGATCAAGTGTTGAAGCGAAGGATAATTATTTCTTGCCGATCAAGTCACGATATTATGCCTCTAATCATCTTGATTGAGAATTCCTGCTATGGATCGTTATCCGCACGTCATTCAATATTACGGTTATTGTTGAACAGCAAGTTTAATTTTCAGAATAATTTTTTCATTTATATTAAAAAACTTTTTTACATTGATTAATAATATATTTTAATATACTTTATTAATTGAAGGTTTACAAGGGACTGGATATAATTACTGCGAAAGTAACTGAACAAGAGAGATCAGCGGTTCCACATCATATGATGGATGTCATTGACCCATTGATCAATTACTGTGTTCTTGATTACCGGAAAAAGGCACTTCCAATTGTATCCTTTTTTGTTTCTGGAAAAAATTGATGGATAAGAAATTACTATTAAATAGATTAAAATTTATCATATAAAACTTATCAAGGATAATTATAATTTCACGCAAAAGATTCATAGATAATGATTGATCTTTATATTGAACTCGATATTCAATGAATCTCACAATTTTTCTCTCGTGAGATACATATAATTTCAACTCTGTCACGACCTTTTCCTCAATCGATTTAGATGAACGATTTACTGGCCAGACGGAAGATGCCAATCATCGTGGGAGGCACAAACTATTATATTGAGTCGCTGCTATGGCAGATTCTCGTTGAGGATCCCGAAGAGTCTGGGAACTTGATGAAGGGACATTTCAATCAACAGCTCGCGAATAGCGCAATCGAGTGTGAGAAAACGTCTGAAAATAGCGGTAATATACAGGAAAAAATTACATCTACAATTGATGATGATGATGATGATGATGATGAATCCAAGCTAGAGGATAGTGACGAGTCTTTTATACTTGCAAAAAAAATGAAATATGGAAATTCTATGGAATCCAATGAAGATTTACATAGTAGATTATCCCAAATTGATCCGGAAATGGCACGACGATTGCATCCCAATAATAGACGGAAAATTATCAGGTTAGTCTCAAATTTATAGTACAAATTTCTTTTTCGCCTTTTTGTTGCAATTTTAATTTACACTATATTTTATAATATAATGAAAAAGTATCATGATAATGAGTCTTTTATAATAAAATACGAGGTGATTGCCTCTTCAAATGCGAAAGCTAAAAAGAAACAAACAGATGGAAGGAAATATTGACCTACTTGAGGTCGTTTGAATTGAGTCGGCGAAGCAAGTCTCCGACACTCCATTGAGAATAGACCGGATGTTGGGCTTTGATATAGATAAACGCGCTTGCTATTGTTCTCGCATTCGAATAATTTATCAATTATTCGCAGCGATTGCTGATGATTATTAACGAAGGTATAAGGTTGACGAGTATCTGGATCGTAGTGTTAGAATGGAAATAGCCTCTTTCAAGAAATGTGTATTTGATGATTGCGATAGCTTTCTCGATTATTATATTATTCATTATATTTCAGCTCGTCTTGCAGAGTTAATAACTTAAATCAAGTATATGATCATTTGTTTAGCGCTTGTAGTCAGTGAAGTAGTGTGTCGATAAGGATTATCAACATCTTGTAAAAGAAAAAAAAAAAATATAGTCGAAAATAATCATTCTTCGGGTCAGGAGTATCGCGATAATCATATTTTCATTTTTTATTCTCACTATATATAAATTAACGGTTATGAATATATCTTTACGTTGAAAATTATTTCATATAACTTCGTATTATCAAGATTCATTTTGGATATAATACGAAAACGCATCTTATCGTTCAATTGCATTACGTGGTTTTATGTTCATTTTTTATACTCCAAACATTTTTGTTGCGGTAAGACGAAATGATGATTGCTTAAAATTGCACGCGCACGCGTAGGAATTGGCCATGGAGTGTGCGTGAAGCCGACAAAGATGGGAGTCACACAATGTTACATCAAATATAATTTGCCTTAGGTTACAGACAAAGAACCAAACCCATAAAGAAATGGAATAATATATTCGTAATTTTGATAGTTGGCCACTTTTATTTGCAGCAATTCCCCATAGAATTTTTATTTTTTTACACCATGTGATTGTGTAAAGTTTCTTTTAATGATTACTTGATTTTATTAAGTATGCACTCGTTCATTATTCGACAATTGAACTCGCACACGCGTCTGTACACATCGGTAGAGTAATAAACTTCAGAAGGGAGGTGTAGATAATCGAGTTGAGACGTTCAATTACCCACAATAAAACTCCTTGTGTAATTATGAACACGTGCAAAATTCTCGCGCACTCCCGTTTCATTTACTCACGCTTCTCTTTCTCACTTCTTGTCTTGACAACTATATATACCCATACTCCTCCGTGTCACAAAGAACGTTTGGAACCTGAGGTCGAGTGTATTATACGTGTACACGTGTTGCTATTCCAACCCCACAATCCGTTTGTGCGTGTCGCTTTGCTATAATCATTATCATTAGTACAGTGAATTATCTGGCGACATTATCTCTTGATCTAATACCTTTTATGTCAAGTGCTATATTTTTTTTTAATTCTCTTTTTTCTTTTCCATATTTATTAATTATATTTAATGCTTCAGGAGGGTGAATGAAATCGTTATGGATTTTTTAATGAATTCAAAGCTTCAGTCATTAAAATTTTTATGACTGTTTGTGAAGCTTCAACTAAAAATTTTTCACATTATAATATAAAAATTGGCCAAATGTTGCACTAGAAAATGGTCGATTAGAACAATAAATTGGTACCCGATGGACACCTTATTCCAACTTTCACAATATGGTTGCCATGTAGAGCAGCTGGTGCAAAGCAATTTTTCGTATCACCCTCTTTTGCCATTTTCTATATATACAGTTGTCGGTACTTGCTCCATCACAATACTACCAGTTTGGCCCAACCACAGGAAAACATAGTATGAAAATTAATTTCATTCACAATGAGTTTCAAGTTTTTCTAACAGAAACTTATGCTTCTATACACGTGTGCTCTCAGAACAGGCTGCTAATTAATACATCGTAGCAATTAACTACCTGACAAGTATTGCTTGATTTGGAATTCTCATTTCGTCCTCCTTTTCCATACAAGTATTTGAGGAATTGTTGAAGAAAAAAAAATATATAAATATAGAGACAGTGTAATTTTTTGAGAATCATTATTTTTTTCTCTGCTAAAAAAATTCATTACATTTAAAAATAGGATATACAAATTGATCCACTTTTCCGGTTTTACAATTCTTGTCTGATTTTAAACTGGTACAATAGTTTACATCCTTTTTGATCGACCTACTTTGCATAGAGTTCTCTGTGACGTCCGTCGTCCCGCATCCTCTAAGTTCGTGCAGGTGCGAGCGCGATCCTGCTGGGTCATTTCCTCTAACCTTCGCGTGCGCATCAGGTAACAACTATTACATATTATTGTTCCTATACTCTTGAGAATATATAAATATATTTGTGTTACTTCAATCGCATAGTCATTCACATAGACCTTTGTTGTGAAAAGGAAAGGAAAAAAAAAATGTCGCGACACACAGACGCTTAAACTAATTAGTCATTTATAACATTACTGGCTTTCATCTTAAGTTTCAGCGGGCATTCGTAGCACTTATGTCGTTGCACACGATTTACTACGAAAATCAGTAGTAATACTTGAGGCAAATGTGAGGGACACATTTCTCTGATGTTTTATTATACTTTTTATTTTTCCAATTATTTATTTATTTATTTATTTTTTTAATAACTTTACCACTTTTATTATTGTATTCTGCAATAAAGGGACATTGTAAAATACCAATAAGTTAAAGCAGAATAAGAAAAAAAATGCAAGATGAATTTAAATAATTTCTGTACTTGAATAATGAAAAATTAAAATTGAAAAGATTACAAAGTGGTATTTGGATGTAAGAGAGGAATGACCTAAATTACACTGGTATATAACCAGCAAGGGAGAGAAGTTACTGGACACTCGAGGGCGCCTTGATGAAAGAAAATATTCTGAATGCGCCTTGCTGAGACAGGGCCTTCCAATCACCGCTTGAATCGTTGCCAACAACGAATTTTCGTTCTCATCTCTCAGAACGTGTCTCATTCTATTCCCTATTGCCTGCACCAACCCTCTATCATCGTCCTCTTTATCCTCTTCACTTGTGTTGGCATCGTAGCAACTACAAAATTTTAGCAGTATTTCTAAATAGAAGGCGATTCCGTAAAACTTATCGCTACTGTAATCACCGATTCACTATGACAGATGTGTTCAACTATCCGGTCTAGACAGCATTAAAGCACATAAACCATAAATGCAACTGGGGTGTCGCATTGCGCACAGCCAGAGGTGGAAAACGCGCGTCAAAGAAAAATTAACAACAAGAGGAGTCGTGTCAAATCAATATCTCGATCAATGAGACTACATTACCAGAGGATTTATACCAAAGATTGTCATACATGAATATAAATATCATTGATGTCAGTGTATATTATACATGTGGATGCATGTAGTGTGTGTATCATATGCCTTTGTATGAGAGAAAGAGGTAAAAGGGAGTTGAAGCGAAAACAAGATTGCCACATAAGGACTAAGAAGTTTTACAACGCCTTATTAAGAAACGTAAAAACTTGAGTATAACAGTTCTCGCGCATGATAACATTTTGCTCAGTGGGTGCCTGTTTGTTTGATTCATTTCATACATTTTTTTTTTTTTTAATTTTATTTTTTGTTTCATTCCTGGGCATTGAAAAAGCGAATAAGGTTCTTCTCTCTTACTGGTTCATTTTTATTTTGTCATTCGCATAATGAGTGTACACGATTTTATTAACTTTTTGCATTGATGTTAATGTAATTTTGATGTAAAAACTTTATGAAACAAAAAAAGGACTTGGAAATTTACAACGATTTTTCATCTTGATCATATATTCATGCATCGTATTGAGATATGTAATCTATGACCAAACATAGTAGCTAATAATTATAAGATGATATAATCAGTTTGATTCTAATCATTAATTTGAATGAACTTGATATTATTACTTTGTATAACCAATTTTTGGTTTATGAGATGTGATTATATTTTAGTTTTTTCCTGCTGATATATTAAAGATAGAATATATAGAAGCATATAAGTTCACTAAAATGCTCATCAGACACACATAAAAATATATAAACAGACAGCTCGTATTATTAGTTGACCTTGGCTTTACTTTTTACTATGAACTGTACCTGTCAACTTATCAAGGATGTATTTATTCAAAGTCACACTATTTTCTCAGTTTATTTATACACATATATTATGTAATTTTTATTTTAAAAATTCCTCTCGGCTTTTATTTTTCTTTCAAATTATTCTCTTCTTTTTTTTTTCTTTTTCTCTATCGATTGTAGTTTCAAATGCTTGTGTGATTTATATACATATATCATAGAATGTTCATCTATTTAATACTACTGATAATTTGCCAAAAGTTAAGCTCGTCGGTGTGTATACAGGCGCCAGTTTTCTTATCTTGTTTTAATTCTCTCTCTTTCTCTAATTCAACTGCCACATTTCAAGGATATATACGAGAAGAGGTCAGCGACGTCTCGTGAACGCGCGTGTACAGCATGTTTATCCCTCATTTCATTTTTATGCACTCTCTATCTATTTGTATTACTGACGTTTACACAAAAAATCCCAAAGACATTTTCTACCTACGGAAATGCGTTTAGTAATAGGTGCTACCTATATAAAACCGATGTCAATTACAGACCATGTCAATCGCACACTAAAGAGAGAAAATCTTCACATACATGTACATACATATATATATATATTTTTTTTTCAGTTGCTCCACTCCAGTCATGTCTCTCTTATCAGTTGATAGTTGATATCGGACAGTCCAGATGCCTGAGCCTGTGTGTGACTGTATATATAAAAAGAACCGGTTCATGAGAATGCTTCTTCTATATTTTTTAGAGAAGTTGAATTGAGAGAGTTTATGATATCGAGGCGTTGAATCAATTTAGGTGAATGGAATTAATATATGATTTATAACATTGATCGTAATTTTACAACTCTATTCAATGTCCTCCAAGATGAAATAACCAATTCATTATTATTTCTTTTTTTTTTTTTTTTTTT
>JAQQBS010000004.1:3682527-3707033 GCA_030347275.1 Microctonus aethiopoides
AATATAACGACTCATTTAATTGAAACATCATGACAGATTATTTGTTTAAACTGAGTTGTTATGATATTAAGTTTGAGTATATAAATAAATATAATATAGAAACGGAGAAAGTCTCTCACGCGGATTGCGAATGATATGAGCAAAGCGATAAGCTGTTCTCATTGCAGAAAAGGGGGTGTAAAAATGACCGTAGTACATGGTCATCGGCCTCGTAAAATAGTATAAGGTATATATATATCTGTATACTTGATGCCGTATCACTATTATATACCTATGTGTATGTACATACAGTCCAATAACTATAACAGAGAGAGGAAGAGAGAGAGAGAGAGAGAGAAGGGGGAAGTGAAGTTAATACACGAGGCGTCGTGGTTACGTTGCGCAAATGTGCCGACAGGGCGTGTGCGGATAAATTCCGTAACGATCTTGAGTATGCGATAATTGCGTTTCTAAACTGAATGGGTTTGGGTGAATTTCTTTCCCCTGAACTTAGAGGTGTTTATATTTTTCAATTTTTCCACGTGAATTAATTTTATTATTGATTATATACCTGTTAATGTACATTTAAATTTAATGAAACTAAATTTATCATGATATCAATCTGATATTTTATTATAAAAATTAAAGATAAAATTATGTATGAATATTATTATAAGAATAATAGATATAACGGCACGACCTTTTCCATTTGCAATTCTATATACGACTTTCCTTGATTAACGGTCAATTGAGATTGGCGATAAACCGGTCCATTGTGTATTTCTCACATAAGCATAAAGTATTGCAATGAATATCAGTATATTCGTATAACTTCCATAAAATTTAAGAGTATTATCATTTAATTTTTCTATCTTGAATTTTTAATCCACAATTAGTTAGTTAAATAAATCTAAATATGTGTGTGTATATAGATGCATATAAATAAGATCGTAGAGTTCATTAAGTGTATCCTATTCTGTGGGTTGTTTCTGAACCGGTCTTTTCCCATGCAAAATAATTTATCCTATCGATTTAACTTCGGCTCGTTTCGCTTCGACTATCTTGCACACTTGGCCTCAAAAGTCACTACGCAAAATATATGTATACATAATATACAAGTTAAAAATATGTTTAAGTATATATAATAAAATTTTCGCGCTCTTTTACACTGTCTTTTCCTGCGCTTTATCGTTCTCGCGAGACCGCAGTATAAAACCGCTGTCTACACCTGCGCACTGTTCAAAAACACCTGCGCCAATACCGATAGACAGTATCATACACCACATTCGAGGTCTTATCGTGTGTCGTTGTAGCTTGACTGCCGCAGCTATTAAACCTTGTCTAACAGCAATGTATAAAACTTTTAATAGCTTTACATATATTGCAATACAAATGGAAGAAGATTCGATGGATAAATATATGTATGTATGTATGTAGACACACTGTAACAATATTGTTCTCATGGTAACATTTTGAAATAGCTCAAAAATTTATAGTTATACATTAATATTCTGATAAAGTATTTTTTCGTTGAATTGTCACGTGAAAATGCGTAAGTTTATATACGTGCAGGTGAAGGTACCGCATCAAGGTTGCCAAGCAGGAAATAAAGAGTAGTACGATGGGTAAAATCCATTGGCCGCGAATGACATTCTGGCATAATGCCAATAAAAGGGGCTAGACGTTAGTCATCAGTTGGGCGCGTATGCCGTGGGGTAAACGCGAGTAAGATTGAAAATAGTAGAGGTAAGAAACAGACAAACAGGCATAGCAGACAGACAGACGAAGAGATGTGTATAGAGAACGACAATTAGACAAAGACTTGGAGAATCTAAAGAACAAGTTAGAGAGTTAGAGAAGAAAGAAAAAAAATGAGCATGTATTCTATTAAAAGATGAACATAAATTAATTCCACCTACGTCATTAAATACGTCACATTTATTGTTTTTATAATTTATTTAATAGCTGATAATTTAATAGTATGGATCTATTTGAATGATAATACGGTGAAAGTGGATTTTCCGAAGTACCCAGCGGTATCACGTTGCCTTTCATTATTTTAATATCCTTCTTGTACTTCTTTTTACTTTCGTATGGCGGTATGTGATCTATTGGTTACATAAGATTGTTAGAGATCTTACGCGTGCAAACAAAAAAAAAACACCATTAGTTCCACTGAGATTTATTAATGCGGTTCAAAATTATGGATAACACTGTAGACTTTAGGTTCATATATGTATGGATAAGCGCGAACTATACTGAAGATATGGTATTGATTATCAACTGCCCTTTTCGCATTGGTTCAATTTTATAATCGTAGTCAATATACCGTTGTTAGGTTATTTACACACTTGCGCACTGATTCAATCGTTTGTAGCCTACAACAGAGACATCATTTGTGAGTCCAAATATTATCGTACTCGTCGCCTTTTGGCCATCATTGAGTATTTGGTATCATAAAACGAACCGAATGACCCTTAGAACTCATTCAGTCGAGGTCGCTCTTTATTTAGAATTTACGTGTATATTTTATACAGTGATCTATTTGATCTATCTACTACTATATTTTATACACTGTATGAATGATAGTTGGCAATCATTTGAATTCATACAGCTTTGATTCATGTGAATTTTTATCTATAGTACATTTCATTCAGACTTGTCGTTTACAATTTTTATCTTCACATTTCGTATAGTCGAGAGAGTATCATTTTGCAATCATGACATGTGGATTATAATTTTTATTTTTCTTTTTTTTTTTTTTTTTTTTTTTTTTTTTTTTTTTTTTTTTTTTTTTTTTTTTTTTTTTTTTTTTTGACACATCAAGGATTTTAGACAAGAACATTGAACTCAAGATTGACTGAGTCTGCGTTACGTCAGAATAAATAATCTGAGTATAAGACAGATCAGAGTTCAGGACTTTATACTGCCCTTTGCAATTTATTCGTTGGTTCTAATTTCTGAATGCCAGCGGATGTGACCCCCAACGACATCACGATTTTATCATGGCCTTAATTTTCTCCACTCTTCCTTTATTTAAGGAGATTCGCAAAATAGATTGACTAAAAAGGGAGACAGCTGTATAATTAAAATCAGGGATTTATGACGTCGATTGGCTAACGAGGTTTGGTTGCACTTAATATTAGTGCAATGTGTTTTGTCAATATGTAAACTCTTGACTTGTATCCCACCCTTCATCAATTTACCACGGTTATTCATGGCGGAAGTTGTATTTGCGATTAGGTTCATTTGACAAAACGGGAGAGCGAGAGAAAATTATGATAAAAAATAGCAGAAGGATCCATTGTGACGTTTGTGTGATATCATAGTTATAATTACTTCCCGAAAACGTGTACCCGCGACTTCCTTCACCGGATGTTCACGCTGAAATGTTGAATTTTTCATGGCTCTTCTATTCGCTTCGTCTAATGCTCTAGTCAGTTGTATTCATTAAACTCGCATTCATTCAAACTTAATCTTCAATATATATAATATATTTGAATTGATTAATTTGTGTAGGTGATTCTTTATATAGCCAAGAGAAAGTGATATATATTCACGTGGGATAATTTCTATACGTGATTATAAAGATTCATAGAAATTTTTATAATTTTTTTATAGAGTTATATTTTAATTCTTATTCATTTCATTCGTCTATCCAGTTCTCTCTCATTTTTCTCATCATCTCTGGCATATTTTATTTTTATCTTTCTCTTTAATTTCTAGACTTAGAATAGAATATCAGATTTTTTCATTTTTGAATAAGCTCGTAAACAAACTTTAAACACAGATTACTCTTTTTACGCCCACGATTGTTGGATTTTTTTTTAAACTATAGAGGTTATATTGTAGTGAATCATTTTGGCTTGATGGCCACACGTAAATTTTATAAATTAGTATGTCTAGATATTTTTATTTCGTTCTTTATATCCAAATAATTCACACCTGTCTGCTGATAATTTTTTCTTTTTATTTCTTTATTCAAATGAAAATGTGCATATTGAACTTTTTTTTTTTTTTATATTAATCAAATTTTATCTGTTGCAGATCGTTGGAAGTATTTGAAAATCATGGAATGACTCATTCGGAAATTTTGAAAGAACAACGTACTGCTGGAGGTTCGGGTTTAGGAGGCCCTTTACGCTATCCCAACTCTTTGATTCTTTGGCTTCGCTGTGACCAGGCATGTATAACTACATGAACAAATAACAATTCAAACTATTGTGGTTATATAGCACATGACAATTCATGAGTGCTCAAATGTTAGATTCGCTTGGGCTGCATTAACTCAACGTATTTACAGTTGACAATATAACAAGCA
Organism: Microctonus aethiopoides; assembly: GCA_030347275.1. Classification (NCBI taxonomy): domain Eukaryota; kingdom Metazoa; phylum Arthropoda; class Insecta; order Hymenoptera; family Braconidae; genus Microctonus; species Microctonus aethiopoides. The sequence continues at coordinate 3,686,828 of JAQQBS010000004.1, forward strand.
ATGCTTGGCATGTCTCTAGTTGTGTGAGAGCACTTGGGTCAGTGTCCTTGGTATAGCGTGACAATTTTGCCCGTTGGATTCCAAGTAACTATGGAATAATTCAAGCAACGTTGGATGACAAATGGAAACTTTCCCTAAAACGTTGTGTAACGACTTTGTTATATTTGCTCGAGTATATTCTCTTTTGCTCTATCAGCGTTAATGTGTACGCTTTGATAGCATCTTTAATCACGTCGTGCTCTATCAGTCGTCATCTTTCTTTTATGTACCAGTGAAACGGGTTCATAGCATCGCTTGGAATTATCATTTTTATCTGAATCCAATTTTCTCTTTTTGCTCTTTCCACTTTTATTTGAGCATGACTGAGCGCCGGTTGATCTAATTTATTTATTTTTACCCGTTACTCTACCTTATAACATCGCATCATCCTGGACTATCAGAGATCACCTGTCAATTTGACGTAAAGCGCAATTTTTTTTTTCTTTTTTTATTTCTTTAGTAAATTTTTCATAGTTTATTCTTCAGCAAACTACAGTAAGCTTTTCGTGAGTGAAATGAGATAATTCTCCACGTGCAAGTACGAACGGTTCAAGGTTACTGCCCTCTGAGATTTTTCAAACTCGTGAATATATTTCACAGTTAATTTTTAAATAGTTTAGATATATAAATCGAGCGCGGGTGATTCTATACGTTGACAAGATTTTATTACGAAACATTGACGTTATTGCCGGCATCTAGGTGATCTAGTATGCGTATATAAACTTGTTTTTGACCCTCATTCATGATTACACAGCTAGTAATAATAAATTCGTGAGTTCACGGAAGCAATTCACGACAGACGCGTATGTGTGTTGAAGAGAGAAGATTCTTGAGGTTGTCCTGTGTGCTCTGGCGGGCAAAGAGAAATGGGTCGTGTTAAAATAAAAGCTCAAAGTAATTCTGCCCACGCCCGAGTGACGCGCCTAAGAAGAGAGAAGACCGTGTTGCGCCTCCCGCGTGGACTGTTATACAGGAAGAGAGTTGTAAATAGGTAGAAAACGACAACGACCGCGTCTAAGTTGGCGGCGACTTATGATAGTTTCATCTCTAGACTATTTTACACTTTTCTTTTTTACTTGCGAAAAAAAAAAAAAATGAATAAATATTGTTCAATTTTTATTTGAAAAATAAAAGAAAAAATAATATGAATTACTCATAAAAGATCGAAGATCTTAATCGAGCTGTAATCGAGATCGTCTAGCGGTCAACTCGTCCTGAAGGTATATAGATCGATCGATATGTTAGCTTGGCTGATGCTCCATGGTCGGTAGATAAAAGATTGGACCCGCTCAGTGATTCGTAGAACGGGTACTAATGTGAGTTAGTGAAAGAGGTTTAGTTAACCTTGACTTGGTCTGGATCGCGAGAGGCACATGAGTGTATAGGGAAAGGACCAGACTCTCGATTAGGGTCGGCCAATAGCACACATACATCTTCTCCTCTTTCATACGTATATATATCAACATCCATTTATTTGATTCAGGAATTTCATTGTTTCATTAAATTTTTTTTGTTAATCTTCTCATTGGAAATTGCTCGACGCATTCCTCGTATTACCGTTTATTTTAATGACGTTGCATTATTAAAATAAAATTGATTTATTTAGGCACATCAAAATGTGAAAACATTAAAAAATAAAATATTGAATAATATTCACGTATTTATTACCTTTAACCACCGTTAGCCAAACTGAATTAGAGAGAGTACGCGATTCGCCTTGACCCCATAGGGTTTGTACCGTTGGTAAAGTTACAAACGACTAGATAGATATGTTTGTGCAAAATTCTGTATAAAAGCCACTAACTTGTGTGCGAGTGCTCAAAGAATTCGTGAGAGAATGTTGTTTTACGTTCTTCCCCGCATATCCCCATTCATGGTTCAAGTTAGCTATTTTGCCTCAAGCGGTGCTTTTACTATCGTGGGTATATATATGAGTTCTACGTAGGGCCACTCGACTTCGTTAATTCTCCAATTCACTTCAGAGACTTGTCATCTATGTATTTGATAACAAATCGACATTTATAATACAACATATGTTTTAATTCAATTGAAAATCTGGGTAACCTTCAACTTGAATTAAGACCTTTTTATATTCATAGCCTAAAATATTGAGCGTTAATCTTTTATATATATATAAACATAATATATCAACATATATATATATATGTATATATATATATAAATATTGCGCTGGCTAATAATGATTTTACTGATAATACCCATAATAAATCAAGTTTGTTTTTTTTTTATTCCAACTCTGTGAGATCCTCCTAATTAACTTATATTTTCAAATGCTATAGAAGATAAACCGGCAAGAAAATCAATTTGCCACGTCCATGTCTAATCTGCATTTTAATACTGGTTTTTATTTTTAACGGTTATATACGATACTATCGTACACATCACTCAGCGTTTTAATCAACGTAAAAATAATTGAATGGCACGATTGTTTTCATTTTGATTGGTAACACCCACATGATAGAGTGCGAATGCGCAACTATATACCGCATGTACTGAAGTAGTGTACGTATACAATATTAAATACACTACTGAATAAAGGTTTAAATGTATGCATGTGTGTCTATGTACGCCACTGCAACTTTCACGCTTACGGCCTTATCTCCTTCTCACGTGTACTCGCCTCTTGACGCCTTTATATTACACGCGCACCACTCTGACTCTTGTTTCATAGCGTGGGGGTCATACATGACTCGTCGTTTATGTATATAATACATACATATACATACATGTATGAATGCATGATGCTTATGTATACGTGAATTGTATACATTATTTGTATACTCACGCGGTATCACGATTTCTTGTGCACCGACGAGCTATTTTTATGAATGACTCTCGTGCTGCTCGCTGCGAAAGACCAACTCTCTCGTTTTCAATCTCCTTCCTCCAATCTATGTATACGCATGCGCGTGTATTTTGGCGCGTTAATAAATACGCGCGTAAGAGAATATCTGCTGTTTTTTTTTTTTTTATTATTTTCATCATTTACTTTTGAGAGTTTACAATTGTGAATAATATTTATTTTATTTTTTTTTCGTCGATGTTTACATTGAAATGTTAATTTTTTTGGTAAATGACGTCTTTTGTATAAATATATATTGACCATGGGTACAGTTGAATGTCAGCGAATTGTTATTCTGACATTAGAAAATATGTTGCTTGTAAAGGATCCAGATCTTATAGTTTCATATATATGGAGAAAGCGTGCGAGCGTTAAATCGACGCTTGTTTAATTATCCTATTATTATGAACTATTTAATGATATGTGCAAGCACACTAAATTCCCTGTTATTTAGTATTTAATATGTTAATTTTTACAACGCGAATAACTTTCAATAATTTCATTGTGGTTGAAGTAGAGGAATATATATAGTAAATATAATAACTTCTTCTTTTATTAAATATTTTTTTTTCAATGCCTTTCATCTCGATAAATAGCGCATGTACAGTATGTATAGTTTCTCTTCGATTATATAGTTTCCATTGGGTGTTTTTTTTTTTTTTTCAATTTTTTTATTGCTGTACCGGGACCACAACGTGATTAGTTTATTATATTACTGGGAAAAAATGTCAGCAATAAAATAGGGTATTTTAGTTAATTTAAATGATGCAAATATATATTACGTCATGATTCCTATTGTTATTAATAATAATAATATTAGTGATAGGTTATTATATCAACTTAGTTTTAGAAAAATTGGTGAGCAAACTAAATTCCAGTGGCCCTCGTCACGGCCTCTCTTGTTTCGTTACCATATTTTACTTTGACGTTGTTGAATACGACGAGAGAATATAAATTTTAATATGGTTCAGCCATAAAGTTTGACGGGCACTTTCTAACATCATTTATTCTCAAGAAAATCTTTATTATAATTCCAGTCACTTTATTTATTTTTTACTTTTTAATACACTTGTGAAATTTTGAATGGAGAAACGACACAAGGGTTCGTATTGAATAAGTTTTAAAATGACACGTCACCAGAGATTTGCTTTGTGATATTTAACAGTACATTGATTTTCAATCAAATATTTAATTTTATCAAATTACAGCCTTTCTCTATTGCTCTATTATTGTCAACAGTATTTTAAAAAAAATATATATATTCATCTAGATGGCTGATAGTTTTCTGCATAACTTCAGCTTTCTCGTGATGCTCAATGATCTGTGTAAATTCTGGTATTATGCAAATTTCAATTCTAATTCTTTCCAAAAAATAAAAAAAATAAAATATGTAACCAATTAGGAATTGATGAAGCACAGTGTATATATTACTATATTGCTGTTTGATGGCAACACAGATGGGATAACGTCTACATAAAATTTTTCTTCAATGATAGTAGGTTTATCGTGTGACCATGAAAGCAAAGTTGCGAGGATGTATCTAAATGTCTGTACTGGTGTCTGGCAAGTTAATTAAAATGTGCTTGGCATCTGTTGATGATGCATTTTTATTTTTCCCTTTGTTCTTCCTTCCGACTGCAATTTCTTGTTGCGCATTCATTTGCTCTCACCCGGAGCGTTGCGAATCGACTCGCGCATGTGCAGACGACCCACGCGAATCGTAAAGCTGACGATGCAATGGCACCCTGAGAATATTCCACTGGTAACTATATACATATTATATACATGTACCCACTTGGTCGGCAGCTGCCAGCATTATGGTATAGTCACTAAGCAGTTATCCGTTGATGTCGTCACTTCCTGTCTTGTGGCTGACTCTTTTCCTCTTGCCCTTCCTCTCAATGTGTTTGGCGCGTTTGCTTTACACAACTTGCTACTGTACTATTATATATGTTCACGATATGACGCGGTAGTATAGTCAGGCGCTGCCCGCTGGCAATAGGTCAGGAGACTTGCAACCAACAAACCCGGACACTTGTTATCTCCCGCGCTAAATCCCGCCTGTCATCAATCTGCTCTCATTCTATGGTTTTTTTTATCTTTTCTAATTTTAAATTATAATTTAGTATTTATTTCTATATTTTTCTTTTTACACTGGCATCCAGTCACGTTTCTCCTGTAAACCTGAATCCGCAACACAATTTTTCAACAATTTTGAATAATGATTTGAGAGATTTTCAATCTTGTATTTACGTCTTAATATATTATAACGTCAGTATAATTTAAAATTCACCTTGCGTCTATCGATGCATCAGCTAAATTCTTCATCTTGTATATATATTCTATCACAGTGATGTCAATCTGATGCAATTAGTTATGACTTGAAGTTGATAAATTTGCATAGCGTTAAATCAAGCACGTTTTGCCCTTTTTCATTTATTTTCTTTCCTTTTGCCACGAGTACTTCATAGGAATTTACTTATTTCCTGGTGAAAGTGGTCCACCCGGTATTTATGTATATACTATTCGATATAATCGCTTGTTAAATAAATTCCATTACAGTGTAACATTTATTCTAAAACATTTCGCATTATTTCTTCATAAATTCTAAATGCATAAACAAATTATTTTTATCTCAAATTCAAGGATCAATGGTGTTGCGGTAACTTTTTGATGTCAATTAGTATGACTTTTAGATTGTGCATCCTATTTAATTTTACGTGTATGGGCGATTGATTTTCGGCACACAATCGCATTTCATTGGCTACAAATATATTCATTTAGTCAGTGGGACAATGACAGTTGACTCCCTTACATATCGTTTACATTCTGACAGAGACATTACAATGGTAATAATTCCGAAATTTTATTCACTGCATGTATTAGACGAGGGGAAAAAAAAAAGAAGAAAGCTCAACTTGCTCGTGAGATCGTATCTTGGTCAGCAAAAAAATTATTCTATATATTATAATGATATTCCAATACAAATTATTTTAAAATTCCATTCCTGATGTATCGTATGAATTGAATATATTCAGTAATTGCATTAATATATATTTATTTTTGTCATTTGAAAACTTTTATCATTAAATCACTTTGTAATTTTGTTTATTTCACCACTCATCAGTCTTCTCATTTAGCTTGGGGAATTTTTTTGTGACAGTGTCGTGAATGCGGAAGCGTCGCGCTAAAACCCGAACCCACCCATGATCCACGACGCGCTCCAAGACTAGACATCAAAATATGATACTTGATATATATGAGGTGCACACTGTTACATTTTCGTGGTGGACTCTTGCTCCCTCGCAGAAACACAGCGGTAATTCAGCGAGGCGCCGTTATAATTAGAATCGCCTTTAGAAACTACAGACGATCTAGAGAAGGAGTTGTAGAAACGAGAATGTCTCACAGAACACGAGGGTGTTGGCGAGTTAATAATAAATTCAACAGAAATATCACATAGAACGACAATTGCCATTCTCACCGATGGATTTGTTGACAGAATTCCCAATAAAATTCTCAATAATTTTGTGATAAATTATAAATTATCATTGGAATAAATGTTCCTTTATAATTTGGTTGTAATTTTTAATTAGCAGTCTGAGAAAGATTTGTGAAATTATTTAGACACTTACAGTGGCAATTAAGATTTCATTAGAACGCAGTCTGAATGGGATCCCAGGCGTCATTATACTCATGAATCAACCCAAGTCATATCAGCGAATTCATCTGTCTCTAAAATTTTATTTTTTCCTTCACATTCACGATTCGCACGCGGTCCAGACCAAGTTGTACACAGTGGTTTGAGTTCTTGGCACGCACGGCATTTCCGGCAATGCGACTCCCGCGGCTCTGAGTTATCGTGAGCAATATAAAGAGAAAGATGAGCTTAGGCCATAAGAAGAACGAATAAGAAACATTTCATTGGAACACAAAATATAGAGGGAAAGGATAGAGAACCCGAGTCGAAATTTTTGATCCGAAATAGGTCTGAATATTCCGACATTCAACCAACTGCGCATGCGTCTCCAATGTTAAATAAAAGTTCTGAAAAAGTTCTGAAACATCTTCAAATTTCCGTTTTCGGATCATTCGGAACTTTTTTAGAACTTCCAGATTCAGAACTTTCGGACCTTTCTCGGAACTTTTGATTATATGATATCGGCGCATGCGCAGTTGGTTATAAGGTGTATATATATATATATATATATATATATATAGTCGCGATCACTGAAAATACACAAATTATTAATTTTTATATATATCTGATTTATTAATATCATATACTACTATTTTTTCGTACACAAAAATATGCACATATAAAAATATAATCAAAATATTAAAATATACGTTCGAAACATCAATATTATTAGTAATAAAGCATAATAAATTAAGATATATATGCAGTCTTACTGAATTAAATTTAATAATCTTCTTAATGTTATATTATATTAAATATATACTCTTGAAACATCAATATAATAATTAACAAAGTATAAAAAATCTAATATTTTTATAAAATTTGTATTAAGATATGCAGTCTTGCTGAATTAAATTTAATAATCTTCTTAATCTATATATTATTTGTAAACGTAAATACTGTTTAGGAATTATTTTTTTTTTGGTTTTTTAACAGCCTCATTTGATTCTGCTGTTCGTTTTTGTTTTTGGTAGTCGCGTCTATTGGCGATGGAATGATTGATGTAGTTTATCAATGTTTTTTCGGGCAATTGATCCTGGCGCGAACGTGGTTCATTAATTTTTCCTGGAAAGTAAAAACACAGATCATAATTATCGTCATAATATGTCACAGTTGTTCATTATAAAATATTAACGATAATCTACATACTGAACAATGATTTCAATAATTTGGGATCTATGCTTGGCCGACCACGTTTTCCTCTTGCAGTGTAATTGAACAGCTTATCGTCATATACTTGCAGCAGTACATCTTTCACGAAGGACTTCCAGTTGGAGAAATCAGGTCCATGTGTTAAAGAAATTAGATTCCAAATACTTGAAGGCATGTAAAAACCACCCCCCGGGAAAATCTCCACCTGAAAAATTGAGGAGATAATTCTGAAGAATTATATTGAAGTAAAAAAACATATTTGAATATATTACTTACCTTATTTTCTCCGGCTTGTAAGTATTCTGGCGAAATCTGAAAAACGTTTTTTTTTTTGAATAATTATGATAAAATTATATATTTCTTTATTCACTATACGTATGATGAATAAAAAAAATTTACCACAACAATATTGTCCACGCTTTTTTGTATCTCGTCTTGTTTTTCTTCATCTAAGTAACGTTTGAATACATTACAAATGTTCTCCAAAAACTGAATATTTTCTTTGTTAACTGAAATATTGAAAAATAAATTATTTACATCAGAAAAATTGAATTGAGAGGTTATTATACAATATTAAGTTGGATAATACCTCCGAGACTATTGCATATCATTCTGATATTTTCTTTATGATTTCGATCCATCTGCTGAGATGAAAGGTCTAGAGTAGGTGAAGAATTTGAAATATCTCTAGAGTCGTCTTGCACAAATCCATCATCAGATTCTTCAACTACGTTATTTGTATTGGTACCATCAAGACTATTATCATCAAACTTCAAGCCACAAGAAGTTGGAGAGTTAATTGATGGAATAAATTTTGAACTGTGTGGAGAAATTTTCTGTTTGTTTGCATCGGACTCTGGAGGTACATGAGTTAGTGGGTGCTCAATTGACGGAGCTGTTGATGTTCTATTAGTCATAGAAGGTAGAATTGAGTCATGGTTTTGCTGTAGTAAGGTAGAAGAACAAGAAGAATTGGTTACAGTTGAACGACCTTTGCGCCACATATCAAGGTCGATCAATTGGGATGGCGAGTGTGCATCATGTATAGATAGTGAATGTGAAGGGATCTTAGGTGTTGTTGGTGTTACTTTCTTATCACAATGGGATGAATACCAAGAGGTGAGAAAATCCTGAGGCTGTTGATTTTCGAGAACACCACGATAAATTGTGTTAGTATCCGGGTTTACTGATGATGGAAGAGATGATGAGTTATCAGTATCATTAAGAAACATTGGCGATAGAGAAGAATGCGGTGTGGAACCTGATAAAAATGGAGCTTTTGAAAACTTAAAATTTCGAGGTGGTTCGCTCCCAGTAGTGGATGCAATTCGCGGGAATGCTGATGGATATTGCATTGAGAAGGCAGGAGAATTGAATGATGTTGAGGAGAATTGAGGTTTTATAGGAAATGCATGAGATGAGGTAGTGTGAGTGGTAGCAAATGATGTAGCGTTATTGTGGATCTCAATTTCACTTCGGTTTGACTTCTGGAACATCGGCACAATATCTCCAATGCCAGTTTGACATTCATGCTTATTATTCATCTGCAATTCAATCACTTCCTTTTTTGGATTGATTTTTTTAGTTGTTCCTTCTATTTTTTTTGTTTGTTTTTTTATAGGTTTTTTTGGCGGTGTCGAATTATTATTATTATTATTCATCATACAATTCATCGATAATACTGCATCCTTAGATTCATTTTCACCTATAACAATGATATAAAATTCATTAAGTAATAGTTACTAGAATATGCCTATTCAATACCGGTTTGATTCATTTGTTACAAATTGCACTTACCACAGATAGCGACGACTTTTGCTTTGTGCCCACTGATCATTGTTTCGGCACCAATCACACGATGCTGATATGGCAACACATCTAATAATGTCGTAGACACTTGATTAGTTTCGAACCACCACACTACAGCACATTGTCTTGCGGTAGTCATATTTAAATTGTATTTTATGTCTATAAAGATAATTATTACTTTTTATTGATGAATATTTTTATATGTTGGTCTAGACACATTTGTTTATGGCTAGATATACTTTTAACCAAACATTCACCGCTGAGTTCATATATATTCCTGGATTGATTAATTTATTTATATTCCAACACTTTTCACATATAACACTACTTATGAACAATAATTTTAAATAAATTCCAATAATCACGAACAAAAACACAGCATCGACTTTTTTAATAGATCTCTTTGTTAGACTTTTCCGCGCCGCATGTACACAAAAGCGATGTAAGCGCTCGATACCTCGTGCGCACCGAGCACAACGCATAGAGGGCACATGCATGGCGATTGCAAAGTGCGCGAAAATTTGAATTTCTTCTCCAATATAATTAATTAAATTGTAAGTATAGTTATAAGAAATTTTTATTGGAAAATATACTATATAAGAAACAATACATAAACTTCCAATACATTTTGTATAAACAAATGAAGCATCGAGTATTTTGAATTGAACAGAAAAGAAAAGATATATCTCTCCAGTGCTAACAGGTATGTTGAGGTGAAAATCATAAGTATCGCACGTGGGACCATAACCTCGATTTATTTCTCCAATTTTCTTTGAAACTTCAACGAAAATTTCGGACAATTAATATTCTGATTATAATGTCGCATAAAACATTTCATCAACTCGGTAAGAAACAACAAGCTGCGCGCATTAATATTGCGATGGCGCAAGCTAGGAGAAGAAATGATGATAACCATGCACAAAACCCGGTAAATAATTTGAACAATGTACGTGAAAATGTGGAAAACGAGGAAAATTATGAAGAGCCTGCTCCCGCAAATCATTTGATAATGTAAGTAATATAAATATGATTATTTGAACAATATTAATGAATATTTGAGATGATTGCAAATTCAGTAAATATGTATATTTACAATCGATTTGCATTTGGATTTTACTGTAGTTAGAAAAAAAATAGTAAAAAACACCTGATGAGTATGGCTGTTGAAAATAATAACAAATATGTTTTAAATTGTGTACAGTGGTGGTGCTGACGGTGAACTAGTCCCAGAACCAGCAAATATGGTCATGTAAGTTTTATAAAATTTATTTATTAAACTACGTTTATTGATTTAAAAAAATTAATTAGCTAGTAAGACTTTGTGGCTCGAAACGTTCAGTATTATTGAATGTATCTTTTTTTTCATAATTATTAGTGATGATGCTGATGATGGTGTTGCAAGACCAGTTGATGTGATTAACCCATGGCAAAATTTTCTTCATGATTTTCAATTCAACAATGACAATATGTAAGTATTATCTATAAATATATAAAATGCATTATTTCATAACTGAACATTCCAACAGGATCTTGATAGGGGAACAGGCTGATGATCTGTACGAAAATATTCCTGTAGAAGATAACAACATGGAGTACATTTTTAATATTAATGAAATACCAGACGCAGAACAATCAGAAAATGAATCTGGAAACGAGGAGGGAGTAAACGCTGGAAATGGCGAAGAAGATCCTTTGTACCACGATGCTCCAATCACGGTGAAAGAAAGCATGCTACTCTTATTATCTCTCATGTTACGTCATAACTTGAGCATGACTTGCATTGCCGACATCATTAAATTGATTGAATTACACTGCCCAAACGTGCATTTCAAAGGAAATAGTCTATACAAATTCAAAAAATTTTGTAATATGGGAGCCACCAATGGAATTAAAAAGTATTATTACTGTCCGAAGTGCTTGAGAGATTTGGAGCACGACAACAATATCTGTCCTTCATGTCCGCAGGAAAAAGCATCTTATTTTATTCAACTGCCTATAATTAAGCAATTACAAGAAATGTATAAAAGAAGAAATTTTTACAACAAACTACAGCAGAGATTCCAACGACCAGATGTACATGTTAATGGAAATTCAATAGGCGATATATATGATGGTAGATTATATAAGAAATGGTTCCACAATGGCTTCCTCACATCTCCACACAATATCTCGTTCACTTGGTACACTGATGGCATACCGGTCTTCAAGTCCTCCAAAGTTGGTGTATGGCCGCTATACTTAACTATCAATGAAATCCCACATGAAGAAAGGAAGAAAAAAGAGAATACACTGCTCTTAGGCCTGTGGTATGGTGATAAAAAGCCACATTTCAATTTTTTCTTCAACAAATTACGAGCTGATATTGAAAAAATTTTCCGTGGAATTGAAATTACGCTCCATAATGGAGAAAATATTATTGTTCGAGGAATAATTCTTATTGGAACTGCAGATTTACCAGCTAAAAGTGATTGCCTCAATTTCATCCAATTCAATGGAAAGTATGGATGTCCAGTTTGTTTTACACCTGGAGAAATTATCAGGATCGGGCCCAGAAGTTCACTACAATGTTATCCATATATTCAACAATTTGAAGAAAGAACATCTGAGCGGTGCATCGAATATGCAAACGCAGCTAGACCACGTGTGCCTGTTTTTGGAGTTAAAGGTCACTCCACTCTCTCACGACTCATGCCAGATTTTGTGAAAGGTATGGGGATAGATCGCATGCACGCTCTCGACGGTGGTGTCATGAAAAAAATTTTAACTTTATGCTGTCATAGCACGTACTCTGGATATCCATTTTCTTTAATTAGACACATACATACCATTAATTCACGATTAATTAATATTAAGCCACCAAAATTCGTGCATAGAATGCCTCGTGATGTGGCGGATTTGATACATTGGAAAGCTTCCGAGTTAAAAATGTTTTTATTTTATTATTTTATACCTGTGATGGAGGGAATTATGACACCGGAATATTTCAATCATGTATTGACTTTAATAGTAGCAGCAACAATTTTAAGCGCAGATGAAATTCCCAATATGGCTATCGATGTTGCTGAAGACTTATTACATCGGTTTGTTAAGAACTTTCAAGATCTCTATGGTCTTCAGTTTTGTTCCATTAATATACATTTGCTTTTACACTTGCCGAATTGTGTGAGAAATTTAGGACCTCTTTGGTCATATTCTTGCTATGAATATGAAGATTTGAACGGCCAATTTTTGAAGTCGATCCATGGAACTTGGCACTTGGAGACCCAAATGGCAACATCACACATGCAACTAATCAAAATGATGCGATTCATTCATGATTTGCCAGAAGGAAAAATACGTGATTTCTGTTTAGCAAAAAAAAATCAAGTAAAAATAATCGAGGAAGTCATTGAAGATACTTTTTCAGTAGGGGCCTATAAATATTTACCAGAAGTACCTGATATTATTGTAAATGCTTTAAGATCTCGAGAATTAGATTTAAATAATTTTGATACGTGGCAATATTTGAGATTGCTAAAAAAAGGCAAACTGTTTGTATCAGAAATGTATGGAAAAGTATTGCAAACTTTATCATCGGCCATTCAATACCGTACAAATGAAGAAATTCACTTTGGAATCGTAGTATGTTATGTAAAATTACGTAATAATCATTGTAGACATGATAATTGTAATTGTGGCTACGATCATTATGCAATCATTCGTCGAATTATTTGCGACAGTACTTTTGAAGCAGAAGGTGATAATTGTAAATATAACACTAATGGTTTTATGTATAAGTGTCATGAAATTAATGAATATGAGGCGATTACATTAGATTTAATATCATGTCCTTGCATATATATGCATATAGACAATCAATTATATCTTGCTGTGCCAATAAATAAAAAAGAACTGGAGTAATTAAATTTCACATCTTATATATAATTCGTATTTATACATTTAGTGTAAAATAATATTATATTGTAATAATGAATACCAAATTTCATACCTCAAAAAATTACGTTTCAAAGTATCATATGTGTATAAAAAATAAACAAAAAATTTATTCTAATTGTTTTAAGCTTTATCATAACCTCATATCCCATAAACTCCTCTAATAATTGAACCACAATTTCCTAATATATCTTAAGTCCATATATTTTATCTTATTTTTTCTAAGTCCATAGAAATAGGAAAGAAATTTTTCTAAGTTCCGTCCACTGAAAATTTTCTAAGTCCCACATTTGGTGGTGGGGATTTCAGAACTATCGGGACTTATTCTGAACATTGTAAACTAGAAAAATAGCGTGGTGGGGAGATTCTGAATATTTAGAACTTTTTCAGATCTTTAAAATGCCTACGTCACAGAGTTTCAGACCTATCGGATCTGTTTCGGAACTCTCTCAGAGGTTTCAGACCTATTTCGGATCAAAAATTTCGACTCGGGAAGAGTGAGGGGACGCGATTGGAACCAGAATGGCGAAGAACGCGCGCGCTGGACCCAATTGGTTTTCAGAGTTCATGACGTCTGGCGTCCTTCTTGGAAGCGTCGTCCAATAGACTTTAAAACCATCACATTTGCTACTCTCCCTCAATTTTTTTTCTCATGGTTACGATCTGTTAGTTTATCTCGTTGTTGAAAAAATTATCAGGACAAAAATAAAATAAAAATAAAGATGTATATACTTGATGTGCACCAGAGCGTCTTGAAGAATCTCGCGTGCACACTTTCGCACTTTTTTGTTTAGTTACAAATTGCCTCAGGCAATGCAGTGTAAACACAAAATTATTTCTCTTCCATATAATTTAGCCTTGGTACTATGAGGTTGCCGCTTTCGAAAATAGGGGATCCCAGGTCATAAGAGATAGGCACTCGTGTTTGTGAACTTGCCGCAATATTTCGGCTAAATGTTGTACATATTTAGAACCTTGTGTGATAGGATATACCCAAGCGTGGGTATACACAATTTTATTTCACGGATTTTTATCCTTTTATGTCTATATATCTTTATATGACGAAAATCTATATATATATATTTTTAATTATTATAAATCACGCCCTTTCAATTTACACATAATCGTATAGTAATTTTCCGAGAATGATAGATAAGTAACGATGATTTCGTAGAAATTTAATCATAATTATATTTTTAATTTCTCAATACGATGATGATTCATCAATTCCCTTCACTGACCTATATATAAAATGAAAAACTATATTTATCAAAAATGCCAATCAGTTTCACAGAAGCGTTTGATTAAGAGGATTAGCCCAAGTGCTCTTATAACAGAAGTGTGATAATGAGTTTCATTTTATTTAATTTTTTTTATTTAATATATATCATGTAATATTGGACTTCTGACCGGATAATTTGGTCGATTTATCAGGCACGTTTCTCGACGGCCGAGAAAGATCGAATCTCATTCCCAGTAGCCGCACCCTACTCGCAAACAAAGAGCCCTCCAGGAAACCGTCTCCTCGTCGACCTCCAGACGGATACAATGGTTTCTACCAACGTTCAGACGCCGCGCGACGACGTGTTACGTTTATAAAAAAATTTCTACACAATCATTGGGCATATAGACTAGTAAATGTATACCGCATTGGATGGAGAACAGGCGAGAGTTTGTTCATAGCATTTTGATTCGATGAATATTATTAGTGGTCTTGAAGTGTGATGACGTTATCATCACCTAAGTAATCTTTTTTAATGCTTATTAGGCATCTGGTGTTCTTCTCTTAATCATTTCCAGTAGCTGACTGATAGTGACGATTAAATTAGTCTTGATATTGCTCTTGACTCAGGTGGCAATTTTATTCCTTTGTTATTTCATGAGTTCATAACTGAATATGTATTTAAAAAATCATTTCACATTAAACCTGTCTGTAATGTAGATAAATTTTATGCTTTTTATTTCTTTACTTTTTCGTCGCTTAACACAATTAATTCGGCAATTCAATATCGATAATGTAATTAAAATAAATTGAACAGGAAATGATTCTGCCAACGCGTAAATTCATCAGTGGTTTATGCATTCAAGTAAATTAGGTTATTTCTACATATAATGATTATAAATTATAATTAAAGCCCCTGTTGGTAAATTCATGTATAAGTTGTTTAAACTAAAATGCGAACGATAGTAATAATCTTAAATATTATATATTTTAGTAAAATTCACGTTCAAATATATATAAATGCACCAATATGCTTATCTTTCAACACGAGTAGATAATTATTCTCAGTACACGTCACTGAAATGTTAAATATGCAATGCTCTGTTATGAATTCAGATGATTTTTAGTAAGCAAGTAAGGTAGGGCCACAAAATAATCACATGCTTAACTTTGTGCTGAGCCTTGGCCTCATTATTTCATAAGCACCTACGATATTCATATACTAAAAAGAAAAAAAAAAAAAGTGTAGCGAAAGATTTCCAAGTTTTTTGAATGATTTAAACCAGCGTTTGATTTTTTAAAAATGGAAAAATCGCAAATACCTCATTAGGTAAATGAATTTAATTTGCTTTGTTGTGGTTTATTTATCAGGTAGTCATTTAGAAATATATTTGTGAGAACGCACATATTATTTATTATGGGAGAGATCATGAGAGTCAGTGGCGAAACGATAAAAAAAAAATAAAATAAAATAGAGGAGAAAAATTGCGTGAAGGCGTTGTTACGATGTAGTTCTTTAAATACTCTATAAAGTGACGGTTGTTGAACGAGTTGAGGAGGTCACGTATCCACGTGGGCACGGTCGTGAGAAAGACCCTCTGATGAGTTCAACTACTGTAATGAGACTGGACAAAATAAAAAGACAAAAAGACAATAAAAATATGAAGAATATAATTAAAATGTCTGCGTTGATATACCTGCAATTAATTTTTATTTCACACTGATTACCACGAGACGTCTTTAGCAATCGATAACAAGCTTAATGAATAAACATATTGAATTATAGATAGACGATCTGATGTAACAACGCGCCGTCGTGTGTGTTACCCAACGTCTTCAATGTGATACGTTTCATTAATCAATTCACTGTTGCAAGTTGGTAACGATGGTAGATTAATTATTGTCGTCCAAACAGGTTTTTTCTGTTGTATTAAAATCATTCGATTGATTAAATCAAATACTTGGAATAGTCCTCTTAATAAAACAATTAAATTGTGAGGTATTTTATTTTATTTTAAAATATAATTGAGCAGCGGCTGGTTTTGATGGCCCACCCATTTTGTTTTATTTTTATTTCCCTATTCGAATGGCAGTAAATCAATTGTTGGCGGAAATTGTCTTCGTTAGCAGGGGCGTTTGGCATATCTATTATTTGACTTCCCCTAGGCCTTTTTAATTATTTCAATAATTGGTAAATTAATATAATCATTCAAATGTCCGACAATAATTCTAAGTTTCAATCCTTGGTATATTATTCATGATTCACTCTTTCTCTGTTATTTGTAAATTCAGTACTTTAAAGCGTAAGACAGTACTATTCTTAAATGAGTTAATTAATTTATGTCAGATTAATTCAAGTATTACAACTCTATGATACAAAAAAATGAATGACATAGAAGCTATAAATGTAAAACTGTTTAGCATCACTAAATATATTTTTTGACCTCGATCAAAGCAACTCCATCGTCTCTTGTTGGGAAACCATTTAATTCAAGGTCACGGTTCATTGTCGGTAGATTTCTGACAATAGAAATATCCATTTCAAATATTTTCTTTCGCAGTATGGTTACTAATTTTTCAATCGTAAAACCTGAGAGCCCATGAAGCATTACATAATCGAAAAAAATGTGATGAAAACTAGAGAAAAAAATTTTTTTTTGAATCTTTGTGGTATTCACCTTATGAATATATAATCAAATGTCTTTTGATTTGAATATAATTTTACTGTTGAGCAATATGTATAGTTTAGGTTATAAAATTTTGTAGATAAAAATAAATCGGAATATTTTCAAGAATTTCCTGTAATATAAATGACTAATGGCGACAAAATAGGGTTGTCTGTCGACACTTAATCATTTATTTACGCTCAATTAGGTACAATTAATAAATTCTGTTGACATCACGGCATCTATTATTAATTATTCATGCAGTCAATTCTTTGTATTAATTTTATATTCATTCATTTTATCAGCGTTGTTCCTTGAAAAATTTAATTAAATGAAAAATTGAATTATCATCACAAATTTTTGTCTATAATCAATTTTTAATTATTATTTATGTTATCTTAAACTCATGTTCTTTGTTTGAATATTTATGTTAAACAGGAAGTTCTTAATGAGAGATTAAATCGAAGAGTTGACGCAATGTTAAAGGCTGGTCTGGTGCAGGAGCTTTTGGATTTTCACGAGCGATACAATCGTGAATGGATAAAAATCAACACGTGAGTGGATGAATTCGTAAGTGATACGTGATTAAACTTGAAAGAATATAAAACAAAAAATATAAAAAATTAAAATCAACAAAAAATTATTCAGCAAAACAATTAAATTTACTGTGTTAAACACGTTCCAAACGTATTAGACGTACGTGAATTGCACAACTACGTTCCGCATTTCTCCGAAGTTGCGACGATAAATCTCCGGTCTAACGCGCGTGATCTGGCCTCCAACTGGATACATCCGGAAATCGCGGATACTGATTTGACCGGAAGTCCGCATGCAAATAAAGAGATGTCGCGCCAATGAATTCTTTTTATTCATATTCGATAATTTTTTTTATCACACTATAATTCTTGGTGTTGTCTTTTTTTATTTTTTTATTACACATGTTGAAGATTGAGGTGGGTTGAATGAGATCGAAACGAGATACATTTGCGCGTTGGACATTTCTCAAGTGAACGATCCGAGTTCACACGAAGTCATTGGATACTTGAGTGACGTAGATAACTTGATGCTTAGAGACCTTGTTCAATATCTTATACGTTTTATCTCATTCATTTACTCTTCATCCTCTCTTTTATCATTCTGACTTTTAGACCTCGATGCAAAAAAAAAAAAAAAAACAAAGAAATGTGTTTCCTGCTTGAAGAAACTATTAATCTCCTTATCTCACTGCTTCATTTGATTTGATATCATGTGGACTTGAGCATATTTCGGCTGAAACTAATTAATAAAAATGAGTAAATGAAAATTTATCTGCAGTCAATTTGACATACAAATATTTGTCACTACTTTGTTGCATTAATAAAATAATATGTACGTACAATAAATTATAAAATATCATCCAGGAAGTCGAGTACATGTGATTCAGTCACACAATAATATCTTTGAATATCTCACTTCATGAATCCCTAAAATTTTTACTTTCGCTTTTTCTCATTTGGGATATTTTATTGAGGTTTACACAGGTGTAAAAGAGTTAGTTAAATTAATTTAAATATCGCTTGTGCAAGCTGGCCACTTTATACGATTTCTTATGTCTAATATATATTTTTTAAAAAATGCGACAGATAAAGAATTAAATTTATATTCACCATCGCAGCTATGAAGCAAGTGTCTATATTGATTCATTTCTTTTCTTTTTTTTTTTTTTTTTTTTTTTTTTTTTTTTTTTTTTTTTATGTATATTTAAAATACACATTTTTTTTCTCTTTTTCATATGTGCACCTGCAGCGAGTTTATTAGGACACCTGAATTGATTATTTACAGTGTCCCAAAGTTGAATAGATGAGACAAGAAAGAGAAAAAGTTTAAAGGAAGAGAAAAACTCTGGAATGTTTTGTTTGAATTGTTGCCCAAGGCAATATAAATAATTTTCTATCTAGTTTGTATTGTTACGTAGGATAGAATAATTCTTTGATATCCAATGTATAAAGTTGTAATGGGAGAAGAAAGAAATATGAATGAAACAATGAATGATTTTTATAAGGGGAATTTTATATCTAAAAAAAAAAAAATATGATGGGTAACAAGGTTTTGTAAATATATCTGAGATAACAATTTATCGATCGTTGGCATTTCGTGATCGGCTCTTTCATCCACGCGAATTGCCTGTAAAAGCTATACACGACCGCTCGTATCAATATAATTATTGCTAATAATTATCGAATACGTCCCACGAGCGACGATGAGCACAACACGCGATACACTCGACACTCTTCCCATATGCAAATTGTTCTGTGTAATTTCCAATGAACGCAATGTCGGCTGTTCAATATGCAGTATATAAGTGCTAATTTATTATTATCACGCAGTCAATGTGTGTATCATAAACCTGTAAAAGTAAAAGCATATATAACCAAGTGAATGGACGCATTTAATTTTTATTCTCTCTTTTCACTTAAAATTTGTAATTTGTTTAAATTAGTTTGACATTCTTATTATAGCAAATTTCCATAGCTCGTATATGTTGTATGCTGGATAATTTACTGTAATTCACATTGCTATATAAGATAAGAGAATTACTTGTGATACATTGTGGGGATATGTAGGTAGTCCAAATATATCAATGAACATAGATAAATAAACAACAATGAAACTTCAATGAATCAAGTGATATTATCAGCAAATAAACGCGTAACAATATCAATAATCGCAGTGATAATTTTAAATTCGCCAATGGTCATGTCATATACACACTCATGAGTATATATCTGAATGACACATCAAAATAATTTGATTATAAATCCACGTGCGTTATCTTTTTTTTT
>JAQQBS010000004.1:3707043-3727850 GCA_030347275.1 Microctonus aethiopoides
TTTATTAAGTATTGAAGAATTACAATCAATTAAGTAAAGATATTAATCAGAATTTCAGAAAATTTTACAATTATATTTTAATGTCTATGTAATACACACAAACTCTTCTTGATATTATAGCTTATCGAGAATATTTAATCAATTTTTATGTATACATAAATATTTCTATTATTACAACATAATAAACAGGTACTTTCACTTTACGTAATTCTTATACATGTTGCACTATATTACAGGGCATTCAATAAATTATAGCAATTGGCATTTGTGTCGATTGTGACGAATCAGTATTATATCCCGGGTACAATTACGAATTATGGAAATTCTACATATAGTATCTGAACATATATAAGTAACAGTTGATTTATGTTTACAAAGCGTTGTGCGAGAATAAATGTGTATATTCATTATACACGCGTATAATATAAATGTATGACAATGATTCTCATGAAATTGTCATGTCATACAGTTACATATGATGATGACATTGATATGTGAACAAGTTGATTATGAAGGGTAGAGCACTATTGTTTAAAAAAAATTATCACAAACACACATTTTACAAATTTATACGATTACTTTACAAATCAATAAAATTATTTTACTTCAAGTTGAGATAGTTTGTGAATTTAGTATTTGTTAACTTCGTGGAGAATTCTCTACCGAATGTATATTATATCAATATTTGCATTTATTTCACTTGTTAACATTGTCATCATATCATATTGTATTGTAGGACAGCGTCGTTGTTGCAGGAAATTATATGCACTCAAACGGAAATCAAATTTCTGCCATCCCATAGCGTCGTTCTAATTCTCTTAAAGGATTATCTCGTTGGTTTATGTAAATCCTGTATTCATGTCTATTCGCCATATTTTTATACCCGATATTATTCCACGACATCAGTTATACAAATATTTCGAGGGTATTGACATCGTTAAAAGGAGAAAAAAAAAACGGAATTTTTTATTTTATTAATCCTATCACGAGAACGCTATTGCATGTGCAAATACATATTCGATATCAGGATTAATGAATTAAATTAATTATTGATTGCTATCCCAATATTTGATTTGGCTGGCACTCATTGGAAATCGCAGAATTAAAAAAAAAAAAAAAAAGACGCGGGACTATGAGAATTCGGTCATTGATCTCAAGTATGGCTCAATATAAATTAACACTTTTGACAGTTTGCATATTGTCTGATCGAATATTATACGTGATAATTTACTCCACCCTTTATCATGACCTCGATTATGCTGGCGCTAACGATAAGCAAATTATTTTATGGCATATTCATAAAGCATAAAAACAATTTTTATTCAGGGACAAATTAGTATTTGATTTTCCATCATTTCTTTTTTTTTTTTTCAACTCATATTCTCAATACTTATCTTATATACACGTACATATACCTATACACTTATCAACCAAACCGGTCAAGAAAATAAAACGCGACCGATGAAGTAGTGGCATACATTCAACTATTAATGAGGTGAAAACGTTATTGATAATGGTGGTATAAATATAGTTGGGATAACTGAAATGGTCAATAAAGAAAGGGAAATATGATAAGATAAGAAATAATTATATTCAAGTCTACTAATTTTTCTTTATTTTTTGTTACAACATTGGAATATTTGGATGAAGTAAAGAAAACCATTTAAATAGTAAACTATAGATATGCAATATTATTTATGGATGCATAATTCCATAAACTTATGGATATTGTGGTATAAAAATGAATGTATGCGTCTAAGTATGTATACCATAGAAAGAGAGCGATAGGCAAGTCGGTAAAATATTCTAGATCAATCGACGTACGTATAATATGTAACATGGAGAATGTTTACGTTCCAGGTCACCTGATTATACAAAAGGCATCTTTCAATCAATTGGATTCAAAGAGTTTCACAACTATTTAATTCTGCCTGAGGACGAAAGGAATAGTGAAAAGGTATATATTAAATTTTCCGATTACTGTCAGCAATATTTTCTCAATTCGCGATGTACTATAGATTAGTATATTGTGTCAGAATAAATATCTATTGAAAGGATATATATTATTTTGTGCAATTTTACTGAATTTTTGTCGATGCATGAACTCAAAATATTTTATTCATTTTTGTATTTAATCCGCAATCTGTTGCACGATTAGTTTCAATGAAAATCTTTTTAGATACGTTAATAAAATAAGGAAATTTGTACTATATTGTTTATTATATATTTATACATCTTGCACAAATTCTTGCAATGAATGTCGCTTCGTGTTGCATCGCAAGTTGATATTTATGTAAGTGTTCTTTTTTTTTTTTTTTTTTTTCCCACGTGTCGTTATGTTATGTACATTGTATTTGATATTATGGCAATTTCGTGACTAATATTATTTCCTGTATGAGTCAACAACTTTCAGTAAGTGAACTTGAATGAATAATAAAATGTATTTCTTTTTTTTTTTTTTTTAGGGACTTCAACTACTTAATCAAGGAATTGAAAATCTTAAATTGGTAACGCGGCGGTACGCAAGACGCCAACAACGATGGGTAATGAATCGTTTTATAAGAAGAATTGACAGACAAGTAAATATATATACACATACATTTTTCATTATTCAATCAATCATTTGTGAATAAATGTTTCTTAAAGACTGGATTTGAAAAAAAAAAAACATTTTTTTCTCATCAGGTACCGCCAGTCTACGAATTAGATTGTACAAATGTTGATGAATGGAATGTCAAGGTTTTGGAACAAGCGATAGCTATCATAAATGCAAAACTTGATGGCAAAATACCAAGTCAAAAAGCTTTGAATGAAAATATTGAGCATACAAAAGATACCGATGCGAGCAATGAGAAAAGTAATTGGTGTGAGGTATTATCATTCAATTTATCATCTAAATATCTTCAATACATGTACATATAATTAAATAATGATTTCTATTATTAAATTTACAATATTTTTATCTTTATAGACATGCGAGAAGATATTAATTGGTGATTTACAATGGAATGCCCATAAAAATGGTGGGAAACACAAAAAAATGGCAGAAAAAAGACGAAAATTGTTGAGTGCGGCGTTGGATGAAACTACTGTACCTCCATTGTATTAGCAATTTAAGGTATAAATTATGATTTATAAAAACATATTATTTAAATGTACATTGTTACTTTATATAAAATTATTCTACATCATCATCAGTATTTAAGATTAAAAAAAAAAAGAAAATTATGAATCCCATTAGAGTGGTGAAAAAATAAATGTTTTTTTCTTCATTCTTAAATGATTAAAAAGTCATTTAATTATGTGATAAATACCAAATATCATTGGTTATTATTATAGTATAGATAGATATTGACTAGAAAAAATTTATATAATGTAATGAAAATGCAGATTTTGGCTTTACCGACTGCTGAATAAATTGGAATTATATTCCAAAGAGAATATGAAATAAGAGCTGGTAATGTAGGCAACTA
Organism: Microctonus aethiopoides; assembly: GCA_030347275.1. Lineage (NCBI taxonomy): Eukaryota > Metazoa > Arthropoda > Insecta > Hymenoptera > Braconidae > Microctonus > Microctonus aethiopoides. Next base: position 3,710,517 of record JAQQBS010000004.1, read on the forward strand.
CATTATCAGCTGAAATTAAATTGAACGTTGATACAATACCAAGTCGCATGAAAAATTATTATAGTACATAAATTAGAGGATAGATGGCGCATGAACTTACTTTAAAATAATACATATATAGTGAGGAAACTCCGATTGGTAAGCATGGAAAAAAATTATTGAATGTTTTTTTCACACTATCGACCAGTTGATTCATCAGAAAACTTTATTTAAAATTCCTGATGTAAATCCGTTTACGTGGATAAACAAATGATGTCGTGACTGCACTAATTAATCTTACTCAATCATTAGGAATTATTACATTGTGAGTTACTTATATGTATTCTTAGTGAGTTTATAATATTTTTCATGGCGCAATAGGCGCTGTAAATTATAATATATTTTCTCCATTACATTTACTGATAAATTACACTATCATTACCTTGTCAATCATGTTAAAAAATTTTTCCTCGTCAATACGATCAATATGATCATTTTTATTTATCCTCAAGATTAATATTATGCAAATCCTGCAGGTACATGTATGATTAAAAATTCATTGAGAATTTGATTATTTCCGTTTGACTATTTATAGTTCAATGAATGTGAAAATCTTCTTTTCAACTGAATATCAATACGTCAGATGTATTTTTATAAAGAAACGTTTAATGTACATACGGATTCCCTTTTCATTGTATTACCTTGTATAATTTCAGAGAAATTCAAGTAATTTAATTGAGAATACTTTATATAATTATTATTTTCATTTAAAATTTCCATATTTCATCTCGATTTAAATACTGAGAATAACTGTATTGACATAGTCAATGTATAATCATTCAGTTCAGTGATGGCGTAATGATTATTATTTAGGTCATATATACAAAATGATTTATGATATTATATGATACACGTTAATAATAGATTCAACGTTTGAATTAAATAAATTAGCCTTAATGTAAGAGAGTGTTATGTTGTATAGATCGTAAAACAGTAAAAAATTTATTTATTAGCCGGAAGCACTTTTGACATTGTAAGAATATACTTACTTGTTTCAAACTTTAGTGGCTAAATTATGTATAGCATCTTTTTAATTTATATTTATAACTACACGCGCGTCATTCACAGTAAGAATTATAATTTTAACGACTCATTGTATTCTTCCTTCTATTCCAACAATGAATTTCCATACATTATTACTCACAGTCGTTATAGAATATTTAAAAAAAAGTATAATATTATTTACAACTTGTGTTTATACATTAGTTGAAATTAATTCCTATCATCAAAATGATTATACGAATATACCGTTATTCTCAACAAGGTTCCAATGAATACCCGCACAAAATAATAAAAAGAAATCGTATAGGAAATGTAAAAGACAAAATAATTCAAATTGAATTGAATAGAGAATAATATTAGAAGCAAAAAAATACTAACCTTATTATTAAAGTAATTTTTCGAGAGAGATATCGTTTAAATTTTTAATTTTAAAATTAGTTTTATTTTTTATTTTTTTATTTTTCAATTTCTACCGTGACAATATGCGTCGCTTCTATCGTGCATGTGCACTTAATTGCTATACGCCAGGCAGTATTCATGTTGTCTGTCGTTAACGAGAAATTTTCGGACGGGCGACGTTGGTCAATGCGTCACCATCCCTCTTGCCGATTATTTTGCGCGTCGGTTGGCATATCGGGTACCACACCTTCGCTGTGAATTTTCAAACCCCCTCTTGCCAACATTAATACATATCAATATATATCTATATCTGTATTTATGTCCACGAAGCATATCCACCACAAAGCGGCGCGCGTTTTGGCATTTTCCCCCGCTAACTGGCTTGGCACCGACAGGCCTTTTTGTTACTACGATTATATGTAACATGAAGTTAAATTATCAGGAGGGTGGCAAAATCTCCATCGTTAACAACACTTCCGTCGTTGCTACGTAAATTTTGCAATATATATTTTACCATGAATATCGCGCATCGACTGCCTGATAATTTGACAATTTTAATTAACGTTGCAGACGCGCTTTTGTTGAATTGACGTACAGAGGCAACAGCGTGTGCATTCGACACTTCTATAATGATTTACTCTTGTTCAGGAATATTTTCGTCTGGCTTATGTAAAAAATATCATTTTGATAAAGTAAAAAAAAAAAATTACAAACATATTAAAAGTTATTATTTTTTTATAAAATAACTTGCACTATTTTTCTTCTTTTCCATAATTGTATACGTTATTAATTATTAGATTTATATCGTGTGACTAGCACATTGTTAACAATTAAATCGGCAGCTTGTTATCATCGGCGTATAATTTAATTTTTTTATCTCAATACTTTACACATTATCGTTGAAGAAATCGTGTGCGATTGAGGATAAAACATTGAATTATCTAACGCCTGATGATTTAATTTCGCATTATTCATCTTGCATTATTATATGATGCATCAAGAATAAGTCGAGATACATTGAAAGGAGAATCGTCTCAAGGACTTGCATCATCAGTTATTCAATAATTATTCCCAAGGTTTAAATACAGCAAATAAATTTAAAAAAAAAAAAAAAAAAAATGTATATATGCTTCATCCCACTCGAATCCGCGGTGTTTTTGTTTTCCTCCTATCTCTGTGAATTTTCGTGTCCACTTAAGCTCTTCAGCTTATACAGGCGTGCCGGGGTTCTGTGATTACAAACGAGCTTAAGCCAACGAGTGAGCTAAAACTCGCGTGGCGTAACTAAACGAAAATGAACAGAAATATTTCACGGTTCTCTATTTCTACTTCTCTATTTGCACACTCGAAACCAAACGCTTCTATTTTGTTACCATTAATTATATAAAAGTATCCAAATGAAAATTATATTTATCAAAATATAAAACACTCAATTAATAAATCAAATGTCAATACTACATTTTTTTTTACTCATTAATTACACCAAGGATTTATTTATTTCCTCATAAATGAGTGTCGATAGAGTTAATTTATATAATCAATACTGGCGCCAGATGATTGGATTTGCGGTGAAAAATAAAGAATGAAAACAATGCAACTGCAATTATATTAAAGAACAGATATATATATATATATATATATATATATATATATATCGACCGGCAATTTATTTGTGAACATATATGTATACGATACATTTTATATCACACCCGTATACTGGTGGATTCTCCTCACTCTTTGTCGACCTAACTGATCGAGTTGCACGGTTGAATAATGCCTGTCCCTATTTTACATATACATACATACAGTCGCGTGTGTACCTACCCGGAGACATATGATTTGAGGTCTGTCCATTAAGTCTTGAATCACTATTTCACTAACTTTGTAATATGTAAAACATACAGCAATATATTTTCAAAAATTTATTCTCCATTTTCCTCCATTACTCCATCATATGGTAATTGTTTATAAGTATATTTAAATTTATGATGACGTCTGATAACCATATTAAAGTTATTGTACTTTTTAAATTTTCAAGAAAAAAAACGGATAAAAAATAAAATGTACCCTGGGACACATATTTATATATTATTTTTTATTTTTTAAATCCACTCAGATTTTCATGCATATGATCTATATACGTAATATATTCTGAAAGAAATTATTAAAGTGCCCAGAAGGCAATTTTTAATTTCAATTAAATATCATGAATAATGTTACTTACTAAAAAATGTTTTCAGGTATTTCATGTCGAATATTTAATGGATAGAGAGTACACTACTAAGGCTTTCACATATACACCTACACAGACGTCGATATGTATACGTTTATAGTCACTTCCGTGCGTACATTGATTGTCAAGTACACATGTGCCTATATTTATCCCGTTATATAGAATGAAGCGATTGCGGGACTCTAATGAATGAGCAAAAGGAAACGACAAGCGTCTGTTTATCGTATATACAGTAACGTCATATCCTCAATGTTTATATACATGTATATGACCATATATATTTTTCCTCTTAAACTCCTCGTGTACTAGGTTCATTAATGATGTATAATCTGATATAAGATTATTTTGAGTGCAACGATAAGACATTCATGATGATGAAAATTTTCTCCTTTTTTTATTTATCATGTTTTACTTTTCACTGTATTCGGATTTACATTCTCATGAAAGTATAATTTCGAGCATATTGCAATTATTAAAGGGCTTTGTGGACGACTGGAGGTTAAAAAATTATTTTCGAATGGATATGAAAGATGAATAAACAAAAAAAAAAATTCTTGGAGCTCTCAAAAGTTGTTGCATAGATAAATTTATAAGTGCATAAACCACTGACCCCCTCAGTGCATGCTCATCGAGCCGTGACCGATTAATCGTTCCCCGGAGAGTCGTCGCGAATTCCCATTATATATGCGATTAACATCTCATACTATGAACATACATGTATCATTTATACATCGTATATAAATCATATTTCGAATGATCTCATATCTGTGAGAATATGCGTAAACATGATACGTTTATGTCATTATTATTTTATATTTATTTATATTTATTTTAAATAATCCTGTTGCATTATTTTCCTTTCAATCTTCTCGCCCCCACTCTTCATTGCAATGTTTTCTCTTTTTTCATCAATTTATTTTCATCGTTGCAGGGGAGTCATACGCGGCGCGATGCAGCATGGAGTGTGTTGGTGGGACAACCGCAAGATGGGGACGCCCGGCTCGGCGCCCTGCGTCGGGTCGCCGGCAGTCACTAGTACGACGCCGTCGCCACCACGTGCGAGCCAAATTTAAATCCACCGCCGACGTAACCGCACGCGTGATATATCGTCAACGTTTTATATACATGCAAGTATATTATTTCAAGAATATCACAAAATTTATTCAATCTCAATTCAACAATACTAAATAGTTATAATACATATCAAGAGTAAATAATTAATCGATACAATTACCAAAAATATTTGTGTCTCCTGTGATTTTTTTTTTCTGTAAAAAAAATTAATTAAGTAAATATTGAGAAATTCAACGACAAGTATAATTACATTGATATAACGGAATATTAGAAGATTAGTTAAAGTATTTGTTTATACGTAAACGAGGACGAGATAAAAGATGAGAATTTAATTCTCAAACTGATTGAAAATTCAAGTCGTTTAATAGAACGATCGATACTAATCTTTTATTCATATTGATGGGACTTTGCCAATCACCAGGACGAATCGATCGACCTTGAGTTGGGAGGATTGACCTTGCCGATTGGACGGCGCCGCCAGTGGTACATTGAAGAAACCAAGTGACAACCGGAAGTAACATTGTTTGTTACAATCATTATCGTAATGATAATGTCATCCATGTGTGCTATGACTATGTAAATAAACATATATCACAAGTAAAAGCGATTAGAGAGTGTATAAACAAATAGGAAACAAAAAAATAGAAAGGTAGAATACCAAGTATTAATTTAATAATCGAAGATACATGTGAAATTATTTATTCATGTCATTGTATATTAGTATATTAAATAATTCTCTTGATATTTTTACCTGTGCAGTGAAATCATCATCGAGCTCTTTCATCAACACCGCATTTATTCATGGGTGAAACATTATTGATGATGAGGTCGTTCCACGGAATTTTTTAAATTGACCTTAAAAACTTGAACTGTGAAACAACGTGGCAGTGAGAGAATCATCGAGATCGCGGTCACGAACAACAATAATAATAAAATAATACCTTAAACATTCATAAAACTACTTTTGTATGAAGAAATATATGTTTATGAATGATTTAAGTTGACAGACAACTCTCGCGGGATATACACACTAAGATTATATAGTCACATTTACTTCGTGCTTGAGACTTGTTTGCCATTTCACATCTGCCACACCGGGGGAATGACTCAACATGCTACCTAGGTAAGTCAAACATGCATTTCTTTTCTATCTTATTATTTTATTTTATTTTTTTTCTCTACATGCATATATTTTCAGTTGTAGAATGTGATACTATACTTTCGGTAGAATGAAAATATCTTTACGATCGTTCAGGATACTTTATGGGCTTGGAGGTAATGCTTTTGGTAAATGGACCATGCGGTCTTGTGTGAACGGATAAACGAGCTGTGTCACTTCTATTATTCACTCTCACTCGTCAGTGCATACGTGAAAAGATTTTTTATTCAATTCTCTTTCGCCTCTCATAAAACCTCCGGGCTGTAGTCCAATGTTATGAAACTTTGTTCTTGTGATGAGTTTACACTTTCTGAATAGCGGGATGCGTCCATAAATATTTATTTACTAATATGATTTCTAATGATTTTTATAATTTATTTAAAATATTTTTTGTGAGAGTTTTCAATGAAATAATTTGTAAAACTCTGAATTATAAAATAAGTTAATTGAGATATAAATTGAAGAAAGCAATTATCGAGCTTTGTTAATCAGTTAGAGAATAGTTTGATAAATTGATATGATTATTATATATTCATTGGATTTCTTTAACGACAGCTGTCTTTCTCAAGAATAATTATTAGTCACGAAGTTGTCGATAACTGTAGCTTGGCAGACTTTTAGTTCTCGAGATTGGCGAAAATTGGCAGTCGTTAATTTTTTTTCTGTATAAATTGCTTCGTTTTTTCGTTGAGCTGTATATAAACATTAAGGTGAATTACCTTTGAATTCAGTCAATTTAGACTGTGCTGCTTTATACCTTTACATATATTCTATCAACATATGTAACTTACCTTTTAATCTACGTACTGGTATTTACGACGCTCTAAACAATTTTCACTCATTCTATATACGACAATATTGGCGACACGTGTGGTTTTACTGCAACACGTCAGTTGCACCCGCTCGCCTTTCTCCCATTCACTCACACGATTTTCGTTATTCCCCGAAATTTTGTTCGTATTTTAACATCCGATGGGTTCATGGAAATGCATCAGATGGAAACGTCATTTGCCAAATAGTTCAAATCCAATTCACACATTAAAACCACAATGAAAAATGAAATGAAAAAATAAAAAAATATACTGTCAAAAAATAAAAGATAGAAAAAATTATGTAAACGGAGTATTGTGTAGTAAACAAATATGCGGATTCACCACTTAAAAACTTTAAAATCTTATAAAACTTATATAATTTATATGGCTGCAGGGTATTATATAGATGCGATGAAATTTCATCACAAACTTGTGAATTCTCTCGACATAATTTACGTCTATTTAGCGAATGACTGTTCTCGCGAGATTGACGATGAATTTACATAGGTACAAACGCATTTAAATTGATGTTGCTGATGTATAGTATATATACGCATATACGTACAATGTATACATATACATATATCATTATACCATGAGGAAATTCAATTTGGATTAGTTAAAGCATCAACTAGAAATTAACGGCTTTTCCTCGCAAGGATAAATATTGTTATTCAGTATATGAATTTTGCAGGCTTGATTTCTATATATCTATATATAATCACCAAATCATTAATTGGAATATTATGCAATTTCATTATGCATATCCACACATGCGCGTATGTAATGTTTCAAAGCATATAAATTCGTAGGTATTTACATGTACATTTACTGATGAATTGAATGTAAATAAAACATGTGGCATTTTTATTTTCATCAAAAACATAACTAGAAAAATGAATGACAAAAAAAATATAAAACGTAAAAAATTCTCTTTGTATCCAAGCGTACGTGAATGTAAAAAATATAAATTGCGAAAAAATTGTATACAGTAAAATCGATAATGTAGTGAATTCATTTTGGTGGCACATATACGAGTGTCATTTGAGAATGTACCACTCATCCGGGTGGACATGAGAGAAAAATGGTAGTGTGTGGTAATTCATATTGAGCTTGTTAGTATGTCTGGGTGGACCGATAAAATGAAATTATCGGTATACACACTCTACTAATATTCGAAAGGTAATTACAAATCTCTGACAATTTGGATATTTATTATTCTCAAAGGATTCATTTAACGCTCATGTGTATTCTTTGTTATTGTGAATATATTTTTATCCTAAATTGTCTGTCTCAGAGACGAAAATAAAAAATAAATGAATAAATAAATCGTCAATCTTTTTATGAAAATGTTTTCATATTTGAATTTACGTACGCGATGACGCGTTGAATAAGATCATGAGGCGCCATATTTCTCTCTGTGAAGCACATGGTAGTTGTTGAAAAGTTTACCCACATATAGATATATATCTGTTTTTGACTCTGATGTGGTAAATCCCTGTCGCCAAATGCTGTAAAAATATTGTCCACATTCTCTATGGAACGATAAAGGCCTTAACGGACAGATCATAACGTACCGGACGCAGACATCGCGCTTCAGGGTATTACAATCGCTTACTCTTTGTTCACTTTCTATATAAGTATATCTCTTTTCATAGTGAAGTTCAGATACTGACGGTGAAACACTTTCATCAAAGATGAATAGAGTATCAATTTGTCGTGTGATAAGTGTATGATAGTTAATTCGGTCAGGTCTTTTATACTGATAATAAATCTTATTCACTTTATTTATTTATTATTCATTCTGAGTTTATTATTAATATTGATGTAATTGAGACGAATATATACGGACTTTGTTCATATTTACTGATTATTTTTTATGCCGATATCAAATTAAAATTTTTATCAAATATTTTTTTTTCTTTCTATTTTATTCATTTCATCAAACATCAGTGAAGTTAACAACTAGTCTAATTCCAGAGAATTAAGATAAATGATTACGCATTGGTCTCACGGCTTACCGCATTTTGTGTATCAGGGTTTAACATACATAGTAGCTCGAAAATTTGGGCAATTTAATGGAGCAGAAGAAAAAAAAAACGGACGATAAAATGAAATAAGCGTAAGAAAGTTTGTCATGGATCTTTGTCGGCTCTGATGTCATGCCCTGTATATTTATGTGTTGTCTGACAGTGTGATATATGGTATGGAGGTCAAGGACCAGATGTACTATCGCATGCCAAGCAAATATCACGTTCCCTTCAAACCATTTATACGCAGACTATTAATTATTACTATTATTAACTGTATAATGTTTAAATATTTTTTTTTTTCTAGAAGTATATACGAAATATAAGAGATGGTAAAATTTTTTATATTCTTTTTTCTGAAACGATTTCGGTACTGATAGAGTTGGAAACATTTATAAATGTCTGTGAATATCGACACTTGTATGCTTCTTCACCGATCTTATTCTTTTTTTTTTTTTTTTTTTTTTTTTTTTCTTTCTCAATTCTATCTCTTCCCTACTCTCACATGAAGAGTAATGTATGTACTGCATCCGACACTGCACTCATGGGACACTCGTGGAAAATTTATTCATCTGTCGATCGGACTCCTACATAATGCATTCGACCCATCACACGTATATACATATACGTTAGGAGTATTCGCATGTTTCATCATGAGTTACTTGGAATTTTCAGATTCACCCAAAATTACTTCAATCGTGTCACAACACGAAGTACATATTCAATCGAACATGTTTACATTTCCATTTCAGTTTATATTTCCTCGCTATCAAATGTATTTAGAACGCGACCTCATTGTACCTTAGTCATATAAAGAGAAAATAAAATAAAAAAACAACCATCAGTATATACATGAATATTTGACAAGAGAATTCAATTCGTTTGCATTCAAGTATAAATTCGTAAATAAGAAAAAAAAACACTCATAAATATACACAATAAATTGCATCATCGTGAATGATTCACGATAGAAATCGAGCCTATAGTCATACGCCCACGCGTAAACAAATGACATTTATAATAATGCATTAATAATCTTCGTAGACATGTCAAGTAGATATAAGATTGCATACCTTATTTGATACGATATAATGTGTTTGCATAAGTATTTATATATTTTTCAACCCTCGGCATATTGTTAGGCATGTAGGAAATATGAAGCAGAAATTATCCACACAATCACGAGCCCCATTTATTTATATACGATTGTTATTAGCTTCTTTCATTGTTATATATATTCTCTCTCTTCTCTCAATTGTCTGCGCACATATGTGTAGGTATAGAGAGAGAGAGAAATAATATATAAACATAAACTGTACAGGTATACATATACCAATTGTTGCGGCAATCGGTAAGAGGACGCGTGCGATATGGCTTATCGTGATCACGTTCCTTTTAAACTCCTTCATACTGAGTGTACATACATTTATATATGGATATGTATAGATGCATGGATGTATGTATGTATATGTGACTGAATCTGAGTGCGCACCAGCTGCGAGATAAAACGATTTCATATATAAATTCAGAGGTACGCAACGATAAACCCAAGAGGGCTCGTTCCCACTCATAATCTTTCTGAATCGAATGTTCGTTCCTCAGCATCGACGACCCGTGTGTTTTAATGCGACTTGGGATTCGAAAGTTTTCCCTATATTCGTCGAGAGACTTTTCCGATTTTTTTTCTTTCTTCTTTTCCAATTTTTTATTTATCTTTATTCATATTTTTCTACAATAATCGAAAAGCACATGAATATGTGATGAAAGTCTTTCAAATAAAATTATATTCAAATTTCTTGTTGGTTTTTTAAAACTAAAATATCTTTGGGTAATCTGTGAAATTACTAAGTTGACTTTTGTAATTAATGTCTAGATTTAATTATTTCGACAGTTTCTTTCTTGCTGAGATCGTATTATCTTTTGAATTAATTAAAATAAACTATACATTTAGTTTTATAATACTCCAATTTTCTTACCATTTTTTAATATTACTAATGATGAATATATTAGTTTCAGAGTGGTGCTTTTGATCGGAATTCTGCTATCTTACGCGCAAGCGGATTTCCTTGGCGATAGAAGAGGTAAGACTGTCTTTACTTGTAACAAGAATTTAATTATGTACGTTTAATGACTCGAGATAATGAAAATTTAATTTTTTCATTATGATACAAATAATGAACGTAATAATTAACAGGCTCAAAGACCTGTATTTCTTTTATTCAAATTGTTTTAAACATTATTTCATGAATAATTGAATGAATCAATCAATGAGTGGAAATTAAAAATGAGAATTCATTTCAAACCATAAATTTTTGAGATCAAATACTGATGGAATGCTTCTTGGTATACAGTGTGCAATGACTACTGCTTTGAATTTACTAAAAAGAAAATATCCTAAGAGACTGATATCTGTACATATTTCTATATTGATCGATGTAGAGAAGTGTTTGGGAGTGGATGTACTGCTGAGAATTCTCACGAGAGTCTTTTTCTATCTTCTTTAGACATTTACGGTTATCCGACGGGCAAAAGGATTTTATTGAAGCTATATGTCACCTTTTCTAATTCTTTACCGACCATGTGAAAAAACAAGATCAAAGTGAATTTAGTTATACACACAAAAAAATTATTCATTCATTCATTTTATTTATTTATTTATTTATTCATCTAATTTTTTGTGTCATGTAATTGCATTTGGAGATTTTATTTTTATTATTTTCTTGCCATTTTCTTTAATCCACGGAATTGAATCTCCTTAATTCTTCTCACGCAACACTCTAATCCATGAAATTTACATAGATACCTAAATCCCTATACACAATTTCGTATATTTTTTTTCTTTTTTCTTCTTATTTCTTTATTCTTTGTGCAAAACCGGCCATCCGAAAAATTCGTAAAAGGTATAGAGGAGGTAGTAGTAATCGAAGTAGCAGTCGCAGTAGTAAAGTCCGCGTGTGGTCCGGCATTTTATTCAATATAATCGAAAAAGTGAATAAAATCTCATATACATCATCCTTAAATTCGCTTCCTCTCTCTGCAGGTTATTCAATAAAATTGCATTTTCAAAGTTACTCTCAACCATGAAGTCATTCAAGATATCAAGATATAACAAATAAACCTACCAGGAATTCGTATAAGTTTTTATTCTAAACAATTATCATATTTCCTCTTTGATGTTTATATTATTTCTCTTTACCTCAATCTCATTTAATTCAGATGGCAATCAAATTTATTGCGTAATATTAAAGACACTACTACGTGACATTTAATTACTCTGCATATATATTTTAAATATGAATATTCAAATTTAAAAATTTTCCACGTGACTTGAATAATTATATATTGACATGAGCTGTGTTTTCCACTTTTGTTCAGAGAATTTTACGTTGTCTTATCGTCAAGGATGACTCTGGTAGTGCCTCCAGGCCTGAGACGAATAGTTCTCTAGGGATAAGAGATAACAGGGTAAATCTACCTCTATACCTGACTTCTCAACTTCTTATATCATCGCGAACTTGCTTTTCTGTAATAATCCAGTTAAAATCTCAAAATCTACTGTGAGCAAAAAATATTTCTTGAAAGAATAAAAAATATACGATAACATATAAGAATATAAAAGAATCATTTTTTCTTTTTTTTTTTCATTGCTTTCGTATTTATACTGTTTATATATGTATATAAAAATGAAAAAAAGTAAACCGGACGATAAAATAAAATGTTGCCTATTGATTTGAGGGATCCCTTGAAAATGATTTTATTCTAAATCTCTTCAAGTTCACGCATCGTGCATTTTAAATTTACGAAAGGACATATCACGTTTCTTGGATAGCTCCATAAGTTTCTATCTGATAAAACCATTTTCACAATTTTCTTGAGGGCATTTCTGTTTTTTTATTTTATACATATTGTATTTCTTCTTTTTCTTTATCAATCTCTTCTCAGTCTCATCACTCTATGCTCGTCCATCAAATAAGATGTATACATACAAGAAGATTTTTTTCGTATTTGTTTTCACGTCTGAGTTTACCCCTCTGGCTGTTCACAGCTCAGTTTCTTTTTTCTTCATATAACTGTCTTTATCTACAGGTCCTCGTATTCAGAGGATGAATATTAAACTTAAAGTCGATGAAATGTCCTTGAGTGTAGAGTGTAGATCATAAAAACTCAAGAAACGAAAGAAAAGTATATGAATATTCGTTTTTATTCACAGTATATATTTGATATTAATCTTTTGAATCCATATTCAAGCTAAAGCTGGAAATAATATTTTTTTTTTATTACAATATATCTGATTGAATGCAGATTATTAATCGGAGGAAGTGAAAAAAAAATAAAAAATGAAAATTACTTTGGTTATATACATTTAATACACTATTTCACAATATTTCAAAGTTTCGTTGAGAATATCCGGAATATTTGATCCAAGAAAAAAACTCTGCTAATGCAACAGAAATATTTATCTTCAAATAATGAAAATTTATTGGAATACAGTGAGATAAAAATAGTTGAGTTGATTTTATCGTACTTCCATTGCTTCATCAATCTAGTTTTATAAAATTTCTTTTTTAGTTTTTATATATTGAAGGCACAACAAACATATTGAATTGATTAAGCCATGTGTGACTGATATGTTGAAAAGTAAAAATTTATAATGAAAAATTGACGACGCGATATAAATTGCCGGAAACATCAACAACCCACACATTTTTTTTTTATTTTTTTTCTTCTTCAAATTTTGTTTTTTGACGCCCCTAACATCCGTTAGCCATCTTTCCGGATTCCAAATTTATTAATAATACACCATTATAAATAAGGTCATGAATATATTTAGAATTCAGTCAAATGATTATTTGTTTATATAAATTGAACTATAAAATAATTAATATAATCATTTATATTTAAGGATTGTATGTTTACATACATATAGAATGACATTTTGCTCATGTGACCACCTTTATTCTACATCGTTCCCCATAGGCTTATAAATTATTTATATATGTATATTGAACCAGGGATCGAATAAAAAAAAATATATATTATGTATATAAATATATGTATATACATATGCAATACGAAATCGCGAGAACGTGACACAGTCGGATGTTGGAGACTTATTGGACTGTGAGCGTGCTCGGCAAGTATAAAATATTACAAGGAGCTTGTGTAGTACATTATCCTCCGCTGCGAACCACGTGTGTGCTTTGCCCTCATCTTGACACGACTGTTTCGACCTAACTTCTCATACACGTGGTAATGTATAACACGTTGTATACTCGCTCTCCTTTGTCTTACCTATTGTCTACTATAATTTCTCCAGTAACACCGCTGTTGATATTCCAATTTAGAAAAAAAATAAATAAATAAATAAATAACGTGGTAGGCAGAAAAAAATAAGAACGTAATATATATTTCTCATGTAATATATCAGTGGTGTTTCGTGGTAAATAATTTAAAAAATTTGTGTATATTAAATTTTATTGGTAGAAGTAATTGGATTTTTTGCCACATTGCAATTGGAATTGGTTAATCGATTATTATTTTTTCTTTTTTTCGTGTATTAATATATTTCATCTATCGTGATATGGGAGTCGGAGGCAATTTGTTCGATTTACGAGTCTGCAAATGCAGAAAACGAAGATGAGTACGAGAAAAACGGTAACAGCGTCGAGAAGCCCACCACACCAGAGCGCTTTCGTTGAGCGCACTCGTAAAACACCAGACGGCCAGAACGTATCTCTTGCGAAATAAAACAAAGCTCCACACACTAGTCGTATATGTCGTTGCTATTGCAGGTCGTTGTTGGCCATTCACCCCCTTCCCTCCTACACTGAACCTTTTTATATTCGCTTTTGTGTCACCTGTATTTACACCTTTCTAGGTATTTGTATATAGTTTCAACCATTTTGCATTTTTCTCTACTTTCTATCTACATTTATCATTTTGTTTTTTTTTTTTCTTCTGTTTTATCGTGCTTCATTTACTCGTGCGATAACTCTCTCTCATTTAAGAGAATGAACAGTATATGGTTTTTGTAAAAATAGTTATTTCAGTGATATTTATAAAATATAAAAAATTTTATTTCAAAACATTCTTATTAAATTTGCTTTTTAAATTGTTGTAGATGTAAAGCTTAAATTTACACTACAGTAAAAATAACATTTATTTCATTTTTATTTTTAAATACAATAGAATTTCTCAGTTCTTACGCTAGACGACCTTTTGCTACATAATTAATCTAGAATATATAATCCACCACTTTTGTCTCTCCATCAAAAGCTTGATGCTCTTTATTTTTTGTTTTATCTTCAATGCGTTTCATTCATTTTGCCGGTGTTCGTGCTAATGGTTTGCGATGGGAATGCAGCACGCGCGCACATTGTTGAATGGACACTCACAAAAATCCCCAGTAGTTCTGACGCAAACACCACATGAATTTATATACAGATATACACGTATTTATAGAATCACACCCCGAGGGAGAACGGAAACTCTCGAGTTTCCATTTCATTTCCGCAACTTTTCAGTTCGTATATATATCACTCGTACGTTTTGAAATGGTCTCCAGACAATCAATAGAATGCTCAAGAGAGACTCTCGCCATTGAATCATTCGTTAGTTAATATCTATCTAAATTATTATTAATATTTTATTCGTTATTTTATCAAATTTTTATTCATAAAATCTAAAAGCAATAACTGTTATGTAGAAATAAAAAATTAAAAAAATTTTAATTGTAGTTTAAATATAAAAATGCGTTATATAAAGTGTAGGATTGCACCAGTGTCGAAAGAGCTGGAAGAAATATAAATTTACAATTGCAATATAAAAGTCAAGAATACCTCTTGGCAACATTAAAAAGTATTCTCCACCCAAGTCACGAGTGTGAATTAACTTTATTAGAGCTCTCTACTCCCTGGGTGGTAGACGAAACGTTCGAGATGAAGTAAAAAGCAGGCACAGAATGTAATGTGTGTTCAACGAAGGCCGAGAGCTACATATTCGGCAAGCTTTTCTCACCTTTAGATGAAGCTTTTGCGTGTCGAGTATCAAGTAACGAATGGTCGTTACCATACACACAGTACAAAGGCTTCGTGTCGTAAACAAAACATGCTTGAATCACAGCGTGATTACTTTTGTTACAGTATATATTTTTGTTGTACAATTGAATAGACATGCTGTCATAAACAACGTTCATATATCCATTTGAAATAACGTTACCTGTGTGGATAAAATGAAAAACATTTTATTCGTAGATTACATTTATATGTATACATAAAAAATATAAAAGAAAAAAAAAAGTATAAAATCGTGATTTAATTTGGAGATTATTGGATTGAATGGCGAAAATTTTAATGACATGTGCTTGTGAATGGCATTTGGTGAATTTTGCAGTGGAATAACTTCACGAAATATATCCCACAGTAAAAGCTGTTGCGGTCGGGTTTGCAGCGAGTAGTAAAGCCACGTTTATGATCAGACGGCACTCGGTTGAGCGTACCGCGAGATCACAGATAATGTTGATCGTTTTCAGGAATTATGGGCTGAACGAGAGAACCATACTGTAACAACTGGGTTTTCAAACTTGAACACATATCTACAACTGAGTAAATGACGGTTGCGTCTCATAATGTTGAAAAGCTCAATGATAATTTCGACTCGCCAAGTGTCATGGAAAATAAAGAGTAGAAATAATACGAATAAGAAATGAAATATTTTTTTGATAGGGTAACATAAAAATTCATAAGATATATAAATTAAATTAGGTTTCATTAATCATACAAGGAATATAAATAATTTTTTGACTAGCATATATCTTTATGCACGTTTGGTATGTATGTATATGTGACAATTTTGCTGAGAAAAAATATATGATGCATCTTATTCTCCGGCTTTCTGTCACGGTTTTATACCTCTCCCGGGCGTTTTTCACAAGTAAATCCTACACCAGCCAGCTTAGAATAACCGATGAAAACTTGTTCTTTACTGTGTGCACTATGGCAAGTCGTACGAGTGGCTTTTTCACTATATCTAACCCGACATCATATCCTACAACGAATAACTTTTTCTATATTCTCTCCGTCCCTCCCTGTTATGTATACACAAACACACACGCAAGACTTTACGCGAAACTCGGACTCAAATATTTGTGATCGACATGGGAAGCGACAATTTTTTTTTTTTATTTTTATCCGTTCTAGAGAAAAATCTTAAAAAGTTGTCACAAGGTTGAGAAAACCAATATTCATTGTTCAATTTTTTTTTTATTTTTCCTTCTCATTGATATTATATTTTTTTCCTCTATTTTCATGTTTTCCCAAGAATTTTTCATGTTACGCATTTGGATTTTAGCGTACCCGAAAAATCGCACAAGTTGAAACGATCATTGCCAACGATTTGGGTTATCTATAGATATAATTCAACGGTAAAAACGATATTATTATAGAAAACGTATATAGAAATGAAAAATTTCAACGATAACCCAAGTGAGCACCTGAGTCCAAAATATAATATCCCGACTAGAAATTTAATCCGGCTGAAATCAGGATCGGATCAGATTTTTCCTATTTGAATTCCGGTCCTGACTAG
>JAQQBS010000004.1:3727950-3747585 GCA_030347275.1 Microctonus aethiopoides
AATAAGGCAGACCGTGCTGAATCCTGATCCGGACCGGATCATGTTCAGGCGTGCCTGATCATATTTCTAGTCGGGATAATCATGTATATATGTTTATATATATATACGTTCATAAGTATATACCGTATACTGACCACGCAAAGGAAATCATACACCAAGATAGAAGCGCACGAACGGGCAGTTCAAGCCCGAAGGGAAAAATAAATAAACTTCACTTTTGTATATCGCGTTCAATTTTATTTTTGTCTTCTTTTTATTAGTTTATTTTCCAAGATAGCCACTTTTTACATTATTTTTAGTGGGCAGTGAGAGAGTTGGTCGAATATCTCATAAGTAATGCGTCGTTTGGAAAAATACAACTCATTTTTCAACGAACCCAACATACCCAGCATTGAAGTATGACGATCGACGTACACACGATATATAGAATCAAGTACAGCAATAACACTGAAGCAAACTTGAAGAATAAGGGCCACCTACCATTTGTTACTATCATCAATATATATGTCTATGGATATTTATATATAAATATACATCTGCCTATACTCAGCATCATAAACCGTAGCTGAGACTTATCTCGGATATTATTATAGTTTCTGAGTTTCACTGTGAGTTTTACTTATTCTTTTCTTCTTCATATTATATTTCTCTTTGTTTTATTAGGAAGACACAGATGTCATGGTAGAGACACTCTTATTCTGTCGTGTACTGTCGTCGCATTTCGTTGTTGAAACCTTGATTAAATTCCTCAGTTGTCCTACTCTGCGCGCAGTTATTATTTACCCTAATATTGCACAAAACGAAAATAATAAAGATAATTAATTTTTATAATTGTAAACAAAATTTTAACAGTAAACATTTACAATAGATATTTTATATTTTATATTTTAATAATCAACAAAACGTGACTTTGCATTATTTCTGATATATTTAATTTTAAGTTGAGATATTTACCCTCTATTTTTAGTTACTGAAAAATTCAGTTTATTCCTTCAGCGCTGTTGTTGCCGACGTTGTCGTTGTTGTCGTTCCCGGTATGAAACTGGTTTTTACGAATGAAGGAGAAAAAAAAACATTTACAAATAAAAATATAAAGATGTTGAATTTATCGGCGGTAGGTCTCCTGGGACCCCCATCGTGGCGAGAGTGGAGCGGAAATGATGAGGAAAAAAAAATATACATGCGTCCCCTTTAATCGAATTTGCCACATCGCGATGTATGTATACATATAACCTCCGGACTTATATTGCGCGTTGGTTTAAACATGTCATACTAAAACACTCTCATGTCTCTATACTTCCTTGTGCATTATATGCGAACCATAAATTTACATGTTTTTTTTATATCAATTAAAATCTCATTGTGGAAAATAGTGAAGAGAAAATATTTTGGATGACAACATATTAGCATTATGCTGCACACCAAGCAATTTTCTACATGCCAGAGACGCGTCGCTAACCCTTGTGAAATAAACAATATACATTTGGAAACCGGCCAAATGAAACAGAAAAATTATGAGCTCTTGATATAATGTGCAAGTGGTATTGTGTGCTCGTTACACCAGTGTTCATGCTCTCTTATCGCATTTTCTTCAGGTTTTCCCTCAAGTTGGGAAGAATATAATAATATATACTTTGCAAAAATTTATTCATCATATTGTCGTAAAGATTTTTAAATTATATGCAGTGTATTATAATATAAAGAAGAGTGTATAACGTGATATATAACGTATAAAAAGAAATGATAGTTTGTTAAATGACAGATGATCCGTTTTATCGAATGATATTTGTCATTTCTATCGCTATTGTGATAAGAGAATAGTAGTGTAGCAGGAGCTATAGAACACAAGCAAGCACGAATAGAATTGAGAAGATGGGAAGGAAATGAAAAACATTAGAAAGGAAGAAAATAGTCTTGGTGCTCTTCGTGAAGATAATCGAAAAGTTTGAATACAAATTGGCCAAGGGCTAAAATGAGGAGCACGGAGGCAGGAAAGTGATGGGTAAAGAATATCCTTGAGATATTACGGCATCGTTTGTTCTCATGGCATGCGCCATCCCGTTCCATTTTTTTTCCCCTCTCTTGACTTTCTCTTTTTTTTTTTTTTTTCGCATTTTCTTCATTTCTTTCTTCGTCCCCGGCCTCCTATAAACGCAAACTCCTTCCTGTCTCTATACTATTTTCTTGTTTTCTCCTCAATGTCGTGTCGTCTCTTTTAAGAGCCATTATTTCGAGATTTAGGCAAGTTGAAACGGCACTACTGGCTATATGAAAGAAATAAGAATTTCTTCACCTATATATTTTTTTTCGAAGCTTTCTTGATTTTCTTCTTCTCTCGTGTTAGTATATAAACCACCTCACTCGCTATAGGCAAATAGAGCTTTGCACGTCGATGAATTTAACACTTTTAACGTGAAAGAAGATTGGCTTTTGCGTCTCGATTGTAACAGGCAACGACTGAATACGATAGAGAGTTGACGCAAACCAACAGCGTCAAAAGACGAGATAGGGACGACGAATTTTTTAAAATTTTTTTCTATTTACTTCTCGTCATCCTTTGAATCGAAGATACAATATTTATCTCCATCTTGTCAACAACCCTCTATCTAATACACGAAGTAATTTCGTTCAATCTCGATCTACAAATTTATTACATTCACCGTCAATTACATTAATTAACTCAATTAAATTTCCACAGTAAACCTAATTAAAAAATTATTTAATGACATATTAATTAATACTATAATAAATTATTCCATCATAATAAATATATAAAAGCAACAACTCATGTATTTAAAATGAATGGAATAAGATATTCATGGTAATATTTAATCATCTTACCTTCCACTTTATCCCCCACTTCCGGATATAAAGTATATATCTATAGATATAGATATCCCATTAAAGCTATATCCTGTGACATGAAGTACCGCGCGTGCTTCATCCTTAACGTCTCTCATTCTCCCACGTCCATTGCTCACGCTCTATCTTTTACCACAGTATGTATTTGCATGTAAATTTTGTTTAGAGTGACCGAGCTCCCTTCACTGGTTGCCCATATTCCATTCCCTTCAGAGTGTGTCACACAAGCTCAACTCGTCTCTGATTCGCCCGTCTGTATAGTAGGTACATTATACCCGCTCACTGTACATAGTCCTAGATGGTTTCGTCCTCTTAAACTATTTATCCCTATCCATTATATAGCCCGGAACAACGACGTAGACTTTGTTTTACACGTATACAAAGATATCCCACTAAAATCTCAGCTTTATCATAACTTTTATACATATAAATACATTAATATATATATACTAATGCTGGTGATAAGAACTATTACGTTAAAAAAAATAATGCACAATAAGCGCATTTTTTAATAAATATTATGTGAATAATTTATAAAAATATTAAAAAGTAATTTCATATTGTATAGAGAACAATTTTTTTTTTCTTGTCTATCGGTGCTGCTTTGTACGTGGGATATTATGTATTTTATATTAATAAATGTTGAAGAGACTGCATATAGTAGAGATATGTGCCAGGTCAACATGTATTCAAATATTTATATATACATATAAATTGCTATCGGACACAACTGCGAGAACTCATTTGTTTATGCGTAATTAAGCTCAGCCGTTGGCCCATCCAAGGCAATAGGATCGCTTCATCCATGGGTAGTATGGCAGGGTTACTTCAATATTTACTGAATTATGAATATACGTAAATATATATATTATAGATGAATAAAAAAATGCGATAGATATCGTTGCAAGTTTATGATAATTAAATAAAATATTTTTCAGTTAATTTTAAGTAGATTTATTTACACTCTGTTGCTTTTATACTGGAGCTCTTTTTTAATATGCCATTATGTAGAATAGATCGCTATATAATGTATTTTATTTCTCTTTCTGTTTTTACTGTACAATAAATATTTTGAATATCATTCTAGTGAACTTAATTTCTCGGGGAATATGAGAATTTTATAGAATTGGAATATTAAAGACTGCAATATTCGTGATATATTCCTTCATTTATATCATGTTTTGTGCCGGTAATAAACGCTCTCAACAATCTCTTTCACATGAGCACCTCAGAACTCTATTGAATTTGAATTTATAGAGGAATTTAATTTTGAAAATTACCGACGTGAGTTTTAGTAATTAATTCAACATGTTATTGAAATGGTGGGCGTAATTTCCTATCTCTTGGTTGCTTTTGTGTTGTATAATTAGCTTCAATCAGATGATGCTGATGACTCTTGATTAAATTAGACTTTTTAATATCAGCACAAATTTTATAATTAATCAATTCGTATATAATAAAATTCTTCTGTATTTTTAGAGAGCTGAAGTGTATAAATTCAAATAAATATATAATTTTTATTTTATTTACTTAATTTTCTTAGACATATTAATTTATATATTTTCATCAATATATATTTTATTATTCATTGTAATTCACATTGAGTTTTTTTTTTATCCTTGGGAGAATATGCAAAGTCAATGTATATAGCTGCATCAAATTCTCTCGAGTATCGAGTCCGTTTCGTTTTCTCGTCTATAGGGAAACCACCAAGAGTCACGTCGAGAATAGCACCGAGTGACTGTCGTACGATTCTTCTCTTTCATCCACTCCCATTGCTGTTCCTCTTTTTATTATTTGAACGTTGATATTGCGACGAGATCTCTTACATTTTCCGCTTTAAAATTCTGTATGCGAATTTGGCATAGATTTTTCCCCTGTCATTTATTTCACTTTTTAATATGGATATATTTACGTGACTTGAAACATTCTATTTTATTTTTTTGTACACATTTTGTTTTGCATTATTTTGAATAATTAATCGAATAACTTTTTAATAATGAATTTAAATTTATTTTTTACAAAAAACAATTCCTCACTGCAGTTTCTTATATGAAATACATCTCTATATACATTATTTATATGTATTCAAATATCATTCGAGATTAATTTCCTCAGTGAAACAGTGAATATAATTGTGCACGTTATAGTGAAATAAAGTGTATGTCAATTTAATATTGAAATAATAGATGACGCATTGTTTCTCTTTGCCCTTTCTTGATTTCCTTCTGTTTCACTTTGTATAGCCCATGATTTGAGTTGTTAGAGAGAAGACGCAATGAGT
This sequence comes from Microctonus aethiopoides, assembly GCA_030347275.1. Lineage (NCBI taxonomy): Eukaryota > Metazoa > Arthropoda > Insecta > Hymenoptera > Braconidae > Microctonus > Microctonus aethiopoides. Next base: position 3,733,097 of record JAQQBS010000004.1, read on the forward strand.
GGCTCTTAGCGACAGAAGATTTTCACATGAAATATGTGTGCAATGTCTATTTTCTCATGCACATCTAATTCAAAGATACGCTTTTCACATTGACGATGGTTGCTCTTCAAAATGCTGAGTACCTATATCACTTCTAGGATAAAATTAGAATAGAACACATGAGAGAATTACTGAACTTACTTCTGTATTGTATATCATATCAGAGTAATTAAAATTATACATTAATTTAATATTATTTTATTGCCCTATTTATATTTTTCTTTTTTAATATTTTTTTTATTTTATATCTTCAAGTCCTTATTTAACTTCACTCCATTATAAGGTTCATCGATGTTTACTCAAGTTTTATGTCTGTACCTTTGTGCGTCATAGCGTTCACTTCGCCTGCCATCTCCGTGGCACGTAAGAAAAACATGGTTCTCGAAATTACCGTCCTACGCTTGGAAATACAACGAAGACGTGAGAGAGTCCCATGATGGAAATCCTATCTTGAGGGAATACGTCACATGTGTGTCCACACACGCACACTTATATACACAAAGAGGTTGGTGAATATGTTGAATATGAAGAAGATTGGATCTATTGTCATTAAAAATATTTTTCAACCGTTTTCTTTTTCGTATAATGGAAAGAAAGTTGAATAATAAAATGATATTATTTTAAACAATTTCTTACAGAATCTTTTAACTAAATATTAAATAATACATCTCGTAATGTATATATCTATATTAATGTGTGTGTGTGTATAAAGCATAAACTCACTTGGGATGCCTTTGATATTCACAAATGGAATTCTGTTTTAATTGGTGGCATTTGGAATTTAAAGTACACCCTGAACCAAAATTAATTTTAACTGAGAGAAAACCACAAGTGTAACTATTATTTGAATACTTTATAATTGTTAATTTTATATATTTACAATCGTTGGAATTATTTGAAAACTAGTGAGTGAAGATATTACTTTTCTAAACTATACACTGAATAACATATGGAAAACGCCATGAAATGGAAAATTTACTTTCTCATCTGGAAAAATATGTGCCATTATATATTTGTCGTCACTTCTCTCATGACAAAAATTTCATATGATATTTAATATCTTTCAACAAATTTCATAACATATTCAACACATATCACTGTGAATATGCACGAAATTTATATATTATATGAAAATAACCATTGATGTGATGTGTAATTTCACACTTAATATTTATTTCAATTGTATATTATATATGAATATGATGAAAATTCAACGAATAAACTACATCTTGAATATTTCAACGTAGTAGCTCAGTTAAATTTCTCAGCATATTTCTCTGTTGAGAATTTACATAGTAAGGTCCGTTCCGGTTTTCAGTTTAGTATTTGGAAAATTGGAATTCGCTTTATGACCACGGTACCAAAGATAATTTCCGCCCCAACGATAGCTAAATTCTCGCCAACGTTGCATAATTAAAATAGTTTCCGTAGTGGTCGATATTGAATCAAATTTGAAAGTCCCATACGATACTTGTGTCTTCAGATCTTCGGATCCATATACAATGTAACAACAATCTATATACCTATAAAATATAATACAATAGTGAAAGTTCTATAAAATAATGTCATAGAATTTATTAATTTTATCGTATTTGTTATCAAATTTATTAGTAATCAATAATCAATTGTATCATATTATAGATAATTCTTGATGAAATTCCAAATGAAATATAAAATACTAGAGTGGTGAATATCTCATCCAGTTGTTTGCCTGAAGCCATTTTCATGATGTAGCTCGTTTTATTACAATTGTCATGGGAGACAATACGAGAGGTAGCAGTTATTTATTTAGTGAAACGGATGACACGAAAACAAGGGGCCAGCAGAGAGAAGGAGCGAGAGAGAAATGAGAGAAGAACAAGCAGAAGGAGGTTGTGTTGAGAACTTGCACTCAGACTTCGCTCCAGGGCACCCGGTAATAAACAGTATAACTCTCACCTGTCTGTTGTGTGTTCCACCCTTATCATGTCCCCTATTCTTTTATTCGTTTTTTTTTTATCATGAAAATTTTATCGGTGGTGCAATCGCTATTATAATTAAATTGTACCTGGTATTCATTATTGAAAATGCTCAAAATTACTTTCATGATTGTTATCCAGGAAATTGCATCATCTCGTAATTATTTACGTAGTTATTTGTTTCATTATGTTCAAACAAAGAATAGTTTTGACAAAGTATTTACATTTTTTGTTGTGTGTCATTATTTACAACATATTTCACCGAGATTTTTTTTTTTATTTTATAGTAAGGTGCTTACACTGCACGAATAAAAATGCGCTATTCTGATAAAAGTCAAACAATTGCAAAAAAGTGCCGGAAGATATCTTGTGCTCTTCAAAGTTTTCTGATTAAATCTGTCCTCTATCGTCCGCCATATACGATCACAACTTCACGTAGCTCGAAATAAAATTGACAAAAATACATTCGCATCTTTATTGCAAAAAAGTATTCAAAGGGGATTTAGCAAAAAAGAAAATGAGATTTGATGTTTTGAGAAAAATTTACTAAAAGTAATATAATATATCAAGAGTTTTATAGAAATATTTATTTTATTTGCTTATCAATACGCTCATAAGTAGTTAGATATTGATAAGAATCTTGGCATGATGTAATTTTAAAAATAATTATTTTAAATGGTAACGTATACGTATCTGATTTAGCAAAAAATCTTCACAATTTTTTTCTCAACTATTTTTCTACTTTTCTTTTCAATTTCAATTTAGTTGCATTGCTACTACTTTCTCTTGAACTTTTTCAAAAGTTTGCCATTCGTTTTACGTGTGTTTCGTTAATTACAGAAATTCTCACTGTCTTTTCACGCAAGAGTTTAGCCAAATGACTGTAATACCACCAAAATTGCAAAGCACATTCAGTTAAAATGTGAGAAACTTTCAAGTGTCAATTCATAGCTCTTCATCCTTTCTGCACTATACTCCATTATAAATTGAGATCTCCAAGACAAAAGATAAATCATTAACAATCAAGTATAGTTACATACAAATCTCATTTGTTTCATAACTCACACCAACATATTCGTTAACAGTAGATTCACTTCAATTCAAATTTCGACTACAAAAAAAAAATTTACAAATTAAAATAAATGGCATCACAGCCCGTATAATATATTATCACCTCAAACAACTTTGAAACGAATTAACAATCCCGCACCATTATTTAGCCCTATTTGGGATATCTGTGACAATTCCCAACGAGAAAGTTTACAAGACAAATAACAGAATAACTTTAGTCTTTCCCAAAACTTTCCTCCTTATTTTTGTTGTGAAATTTTAGATACCTCAAATGAACATAAGTTCATGAACTCAATGGGTTCACAATTTCACAGAATAAAATTTTTACCAAACGCAAGACAAACTCGGAGGAATTTTTGTTGAGTTCTTCAAGATAAATCCCACTGCGACTTCTTTGCGTGCCTTGTTTTATCGGTGGTGAATTTTTCATTTTGTGTTTTTTTTTCTCTTTCTTTTTCCTTTATACAGTCCCTATACAAAGACTTGGCAGAGAATGAAAAAATAAAACTTGGACAACATAAAAACGACAGTTGTATTGTCGAACAGCAAAAAAGGGCCACGTATTCCCAAGGCTGCACTGGGTAGTAAAGTAGGTAGTGACTGTAACAGACCAGACGAAAGCACATTTCTACCTCTCTTACAACTGGCTCCATCTCTTCTTTAGGTCACGAACTGTAGTCCCGCGTGTGAGATTAGATATAAATTAGATGCTTTCACCTGTCTCATATGAAGAAAAACAACACCTAATGCTATTTGTATAATAAAAAAAAAAATGTTGATGTACGTTGAGACATGAAAATTCAATTACCTTTAATATTTTTTTACACCACATAAATAAATAACATTTATTTCAGCTTTTATTTAATATATTAATGAAGAATCTACGGAATGAAAAATGATCGTTAGTAGGATTGTAACTATTTAGACTTTTATCTCTGTATGTAAAAATTATAACCGCGATAGCTTCTATCGCATCGGAAATAGACTCGCATGGTGTCCAAATACATTGGGTAGGTAGTGCAGTGATGCATTGTCCTGATGTGTATTTCGACAATTTCGAGGAGTGAGAACGACAGTGTGGAAAACGGAAAGCGGACTGGATATTTTTCCGGAATAAAGCACCAACTGGGTTTTAATACGATTTGCTGCACTGCTTCGTTCTTTGGCAATAAATATCGATTATCGTAGCTGTGAGCTTTCGACATTTTAGGTTCCGTTCCACCAAGTGTCATGAATCCATATGATATATGAATGAAGCTGTGTCACGATGTTACATCATGACGTAGTATCTCTATACAACATTTTTCCTTGCATTTTTTGACCTTATTCCTTCAAAAATCACAACACAAAAGATTGACAAATATACACTGCCTAACGTGTACTATCCCACCGTGGATATGTTGGTAATAAATTATGTATTGTCAAGTTTTCTTTCCAACGTGCGAAACTTTTGACGTTCATTGTCTTCGAGTAACATAAAATTTATTTGAAAAATTGAAAAATGAGGATATATATATCAATCGAGTTTTGTATTAATCAGACTGATGAAAATTAAATGAAACCTATATCAACAGCATGTAAAAAATGAAATATGTTTGATGGCATTGTCTGTATAGTGAAAGCCAATATTGAAAATTAAATGAGCGTAATAAATAAATTGTTGAACATTTTGTTATATGAATTCCTAAAATACGTATCATTAAACGTGAACATACTATCTACCCAAGCAAACGCAAATATCATAATCACATCTGCCTATACTGTTTGTGGCGCTAATTTGCAAAGGGAAATTGTGCTGGTTACAAATTTTCTGGCAGGTAACAATGGTACGCTCCACAAATAAAATGAAATAATCTGATTGTGCATTGTAACTTGGTGGTTTTACTGTTTTCATCATTTCATTTCGGGAATTCGATAAAAATCAGATAAAAAAAAATACATATATGTAAAATTTATGCTTGTTTGACAACTATATTAATGATAATTTTTATTAATTATTTGAGTTTCAGATTCAGTTTACGATTTACTGGATGCGGCAGTGAGAACTACCGATGACAAAAATCAATACACTGACGATGGATTGGATGGATTTCTCGCTTTCGGCTTTCGTCCCGGTTCTGATGTAAAGCAACCCTACAGACTATGTTTGCCTGAGAAATTACCAGCTGAATTCACTATAGTAGCGACCTTGAAGCCAATGTCTTTGAGAACGAGCTATCTCTTCGCTGTACTCAATCCTTTCGACACGATAGTTCAACTAGGTCTTCGTATTTCTGTGAGTAGAAATTCGTTTCCTTCTCTACATATGTATTTGTATATCCTTCAATTTATCTTACCATCGCAGTCTCTCCTTAACCTCTATGGAACTTGTGCCTCAATACCTCTTCATTTGGTTCCATACTATTTTACACGTGTGTATTGTAATTGAGTGAACTTGTGGAGCATGAAGTTTCCCTTAAAAACTTTAAGGACAAGTCGATATTCCGTTTGATCTTTGCAACTGTATCTCACTTGTTCTTATTCAATTCAACTATAAAGTTGAATACTATACTATTAATTGACATCTCGCTCAACTGACCCCTAAGCATCGTTTCGCAATTAATCATTGACCTTCCTCAAATGCATTTTCACTATCTTCACTTAAATAATTCTCTTCTATTATCAGGATGGTCCAGCATCAAATCAAAATGTTTCTCTAGTCTACACCAACTCAGATGAGCATTCACATTCTGAAGAAGTTGCCAAATTTACTGTGCCAAAATTGACGAAAAAGTGGTCTAAAATCGTTATACGAGTTTCGACTACAGATGTTTCACTTTATCTCAATTGTCATGAGATGGCACGACAAAGAGTCACCCGTATACCTCAAGAACTTGTTTTTGATACTGCCAGCACACTTTACGTAGCTCAAGCAGGTCCACATATTCAAGAAAAATATGACGTGAGTACTTAATTTTTTTGTTAACTTATTTTATATTGTTTTGCTTGAAATATAATTATGAACAAAGTCTCGTCTGTCACCGTAAGGATAAAAAATTACTATTTTTCAGCACAAATATAATTCGTTTAATTTTTAAATATGTATTTTTGTTATTTTTTAAATGCCGGAGGAGATAAACAGTCAAAATGTCATTATAGTTAAAGAGAATGAGAAGTGTTTGAGTTGATCTGTGGATGAAAAGTGACAGGCAATTGACGTAGCAATTTCCTACATTTAACATTTCACAGTTATTCTTGTTTTTGATATCCACCCATAGACCCGTCACGTCTCGGATCTATTACATTATTACTGAAATACACAATTCTACAATATATCGATCTGTGTTGCCAATAATATATTTGCATTCCACACAATTCAGTGAAATAATATAATGTATAATCACTTTATTTTACATTTGAAGTCCTAACATTATACCATTTATAATTTGTAAATTATATTTTAAAAAAAAATGTTTCTTCCACATTAATACCAAACAGATATTGAATAACTTAATGGAAATCGTGTTTTATCACCTCATAAAGAACTCTTTTTTATAAGAATATATATTAGCTGATACATTTTAAAAGTAAATTAACGTAGTCAAGTGTGCTGCGAAGCTAAAGATATAAAGCTAAATGGATAAAACGATGAATAAAACTAGTGTACGGATAGAAGAACGTTGGAGGATTGTCCTTCAGTACAACGACAATCCATAACAAAAAGCTATCGCAATCCTTACTTCAGTCTCGGATAATGTCCTTTCGGAAAAGCCTTATCGTCCATTCAATACCGTCTTCGTCGTCTTTCTTCTTCGGTCCATTCGCCCACTATGCTTTTACTTGACTTTTGATGTCTTTCAGGATAACGATCCATGTGAAAGTTTAGCTCGAATCTTGTCCTGTCCTATTTCGAATTGAGAGTGGCGTAAGTTTCGCATTGTAAGCTAATCTTTATAAACTATCGGGTTTGCGATTACGGCTGTAATATTATACAGTTGCCCACAACCAATAATCGACCCACAATATATTAGCATTTTGTAGCTGTACATACAGTCAAGGAATAAAATCAATCATTATAATGTTGATATTTGTATTTTTTTCCTTCCATTTTATATTTTGTAGGTATTCTTTTATTTCCCACTACACTTTCAGGTCAGTTGGTCTGTATATCGAAACATGTTCATTCATCAGATAATCTTCAATAACTATATACAATGTACCTATAGAGATTAATAATGATAATTCTGAAAATAGGTATTGCAAATTGAAAATGCTTCAGTTCATGAAACTCTTAACTCTCCTGAACAATTTCAACATAAGATTTCACTAACTGGATTATGAATAGATATAATAGATATCTAGGTGAATTTTTCAATGAATATATTTTTAATGAGGTCACAGTTCTGGTAAATTTAATGAAGTACCTATGAATTCGTTTTCATAATCCAATGCTATGATTGGTCGAGATTTGAATGAAAAGTAAGAATAGATATACAATAGGAATATAAAAAAAATTAAAGTTTATTTCTCATCATATTCTAGTTTGACATTTGCATCTATTGCAGTACTTCTCTCTATTTCTCTCGCCCTTTCTATATATCAAGAATTTGCAGCGCATTGCTTGGCGAAGGAGGATAGCTCTAACCACGTGTCTCTAGTTACATAACATTGTCCTATAAGATAGTAAACTCAAGTAGACGTTGTTCCCCCTTGTATAGTAATTATTCTGACAAAGTTACGCGCAACCAGTTTGGTCGAAGCATGAGAATTTGTGGACGTGTACACTGTCGCTTGGTGTCTCTTGCAATTTGACATTGAATATACACTCTCTAGTTATATAAAGGCGATAATTTAGTTATTATCATTTTATTCATCATCTTCATACAGTCAATTAAATCAAAAATTAATAATGAAATACCATGCGTTTAATATTCGTAGATTATTTTAAAAGATTTTATTATATTAAGATGCAACTTTGTATACATAAGACGTTGCGACTATGACTTAAAAATACATTGCAGGACTTTAGTGAGATTACTCTTTTGCATAAAATTAGCCATTGGAAAAAATTGCTCGGGAGCATACAACCATTTATAGGATACTTTCTTTGTAATTTCATGGAAAACACAGAAGCAATAGTCGGCTACGTAAATATCTTTCACGTTTAATATTATAAAATATAGCAAGTTAATTATTATTAAATAAAATTATTTCATTTTTATATTTTCGAATAAAATCATTCATTAATTTTTAATGAAAAATTTATGATTCAAATATTATTCTTTAATTGCAATATCAAATGTATTTTTTCATCTAATTTTAACAGAGTAATATCGTTTATTTTATTCTTTTTAATTTATAATGATGATTGAAAAGGATTAATTTTTCTCAATAAACTTATAGTGCCTGCCATTTCTCCGTTGTGAAATTTAATTCTTTCATTGCTTTTCTTTCTAGTTCAAATTACATTCAACTAACCAATTCCCGGGGTTTTCATTTCTCTCTTGCTTCGATAACAATATAAACAGTGAGCAGGGTCAGTGTTATCCAGTAGGCTGGATTGTAAATTGATTATCGATTTTGAATAAATTCGAGTGGTCGTATCCCATCGATCTCGCAACTTTCGTACGCCAAATCCACAAATGTAATTCTATGAAATTCCATTGCTAGTCCACGCGCATATTCTATCATCCTTTTAAAATAAATATCGAAACATAACAATGGAACATATAAATATATTTATGTATAAAAATAGCTCTCACATATTTTAATAATGCATGTTGCTTTAAATATTTACTACTGTTGAAGCGTATTATTATTTAAAAAAGGGATAATGGATTGTGATGCTTTATTTATTTATTTTTTCGCTCCATTATCACAAAACATATTCCCCCTACAAGCAGAATGTCCGTTCTTGGTTTATTGGCCAATAAATGTTGGAAGAAAAATGCAAGAGACAACGGACCGTTGCACTATTCCACCATTGCATTGAAAGTTATTAAGAAAACGTGAGAATAGTATCTCGGAAATATCTTCCCATTTTCTACCTTTAGTTTTATTTCTTCTATACCGCAGTCTGCCCAACATATTCTCAAAACACAGAGTGTTACAGCAGTTTTCCATGGTTGTTCGCAAAGGTGTAGTAATTTCAGAACTTACGATTTTTCTTTTCTTTTTTTTTCTCCTATTATTTAATGGATGCTAGGAAGCTTTCAGTATTAACATCAGTGCATCAGCAGCTGATGGCTACATTTAAATTTCAGATATTATTTTTAATATCGAAAACCTGTCGCAAATTATATTATGGGTATAAGATTTTTTAATTTAAATTCAAAACTCATATGAAAATGACCCACTTTACTTCTGAGTTTGAAAACATCAAGATAATAAAAATAAAAGTATAGTAAGGTACATATTATATTTGATGTTTTACTAAAATTTTTAGCATACGTGTGTTGAGTATACTATACAACTACGTGTGTAACGTTGGTATCATTATCGCGAAAGAACCTGTCATGGTCGCCTCTCATTTGTTCCTATTCTCTTGTGATTTTTTGTTTTCCACAATTTTTTTATTTTTTTCTGCTTGGGTTTCTATCGCAATTTTTTGTGCATCACTTCGCCTCACAGCGATACAAGCTATCTGCCATTCGCTTTCTCATTTCTAAGGCCATGCGCATTTCCTCACAAATGTCTCATACCACTTTTTTATTTTCCACTCGTGCTCGACGCTCTTTTTACTGTGGAAATAGGAAATGAATAGATGACAGTAGTATGCAAGCGATAGCAGGTGTATGACATGAAGTATAATCGCGGCCATATTATAATATTGTTCGCGACGTAAATATTTAATAATATTTATATATTTTGTATTGTATATTTTACTGTTGCAATCAAATAATTTATTGGAATTTAATTTTACAAAAAGCTGGATTTACCAAAAGTTTAAATAGACGCTTGGCCGTACGTGGCATCTTGAGAATTTATTGTCAGGGACGCTGCAACCGCGAAAACTCGCGACGATAAAAGCACCAACGGCGAACGGCTGCCAAGGATTTATACTGGATTTCCTTCTCAACAAAATCTTCTTACCGTCCCTTCCCTCTGCCCTCGTGTCGCGGTAGGAGAAGAATAAAAGAGGCGAGCAAAAGTAGAAAAATAAAATCCGAACATTCGGTACATAAATTGTTAGAGAAAAAGGTAGAAAAATATTAAGTGGAAATTCCAATTTAATTCACGTATTAATTGCTGCTTTTATCAAGCAAATATTCATTATTTTTATATATAGTGTCATTTATTAATATTCTATTAATTCATTATTAGTAATTGGAGGAATTGATTTATCGTTGTCTTTATTCTTCACATTTACCATTAAATTCTTGCAAGAGTTGTGGGGAAAAAAAAAATTATCGTACGGTAAAAGAGTGGAATTCATGAACGAAGAGAACAGGGAGATATACGAATATAAAGGAAAGATAGATGTGGAAAATGTAAGAGAAGCTGAAATCCAACGTGAATTGGAACTCGCATTATCTGATGTGGCTATTCGAATAAATCTTGACTATCTCAAGATGACCATCTTAACAGTCTGGTCATTTTTCTGATTGTAACTGTATAAATTATTACCATAGTAAATATTCGATTGTAAATTCATTAAAGTATTGAATACATATATATTTTTTTTTTTTAATATCAACACTGTTGTTTAACAATCATAAGCTCGTTAAAAAGTTCTCTCAACCACTCACTGTTCTTTAATAATTTTTTTCACACTAAAAAAAAAATCAAGTAAACATTTATGAAAATTTCATTTCGTGAATGATTTTACATGTATATTGATATCCCATCGATTTTTTATATATTTTTACGGTACTTGCCTCTCAAAATATCGTTCAAATATATTCCCCATATCGCCTTCGATGAAAATTGAAAAATGAAAAAATTTTAAACTTCATCCCGGCTTATAGCTTTTGACGGGCGAAAAATATCCATGTAAATAAATCATCGTATCAGAGACAGTTTATATACGACATTCTGCATATTCGATATTTTATCATCAATGAATTATTTGTTACTGCAATATGTCTAACGCTGGTATATATACCTATCGACAGACATCTTTTATTTAGTTAATGAATATTCAATCATGACTGCGCGAGATTTACGAAACTATACCCAGAATTAATCAGACATGGCTTTAATTCCCACTGTAACTTCACTCATTTTTAATTTCATTTCCGCAATTCTCAGTCTATTCTTGACTTTCTACATGTCGAGTTTGCCATCTCTTTCCCGTCGTCAGATGGTCACGACACTGAATGTATTCCACTGACAATCAAAGCGTATGAACTGTCTAATGGCTGCTAATGGGATCGGCAAGCTTGTCTTCGCACAGGATGGTTCTCGACAAGCTCTTAGGCAATGAGAGGAAACAAAGGCAGAAATGGTTAGATGAAAAGAGCCAATGTGAAGCAGTAGGTCGACGGACACATTTTATCCCGTGGGAATTAATATATAGTGAAATGGAAACTTCGTCAAGAGTATTTCAGTTGTATTACAGGAAACGAGATAATTTCAGATCTTCTGGCGTCGTTTTCATCATCATCCACCTCATCTCTGGCGTGATATGGTGTTTGAATTGATGTAAATGCATGAAAGAAGATAAATAATGCCACCTTAGACGTTGAGAAATTACAAAATACAAGATCTCGATGATAAATAAACACAAAATAATAATATTATAAATCCTGGGGCACTGCAAAAAAAAAAAAAATATAAAAAGAAAAATTGTTCTTTTACAATGATGATATGCCTGAATAAGTATAGAATTTATTATGAGTATGGAGATATCATAATAAACTTCATTTGCAAAACAAATTTTTTGATAGGTATATTATTACCTATCGATTTTTTTTTTTTTTTTCATGTGCACACAGTTATCTTGAGGATCAATGACAATCGAATTGCCTTCTTCGAAGCGGAAAATGCTTTTTCCAAGTACGAGAATTTATGATTCAACGTAGCCATAGAATAATCAAGCACCGAACTGGTGCAAATGAGTTCCGCACGCGACGCCATTTTTCACCGACTTCTATTCTCTGGATTGTGGTTAATGCCCGTTCAGTAGTACATTTTCTCTCGAGAATTTTTACAAGCGTGTTATTTTTCAAACGATACTTCAGATTGATATGCGTGTATATATGGGTTGTTGAGTGCGCGTAAAAGAGTCTATGTGAATGTACAGTTGAAAAAAGAGGAGAGACCAAAAACTTTTATGTTTGACCAACCACATCATAATGAATAGTTGTCATTGACAAAGTGAAATTTTATTAAAGCTCTATCGACACTCGCACCCACAATTCAAGCCGCTATTGTTTTTATTACGGCAGTTGGAATGAATTGATATGAAATCAATCAAATTGAGGAAAGTTTGAAAATGAAAAGATAAATTTGTTTGAAATTGTAAGATTAATAATAATATTAAATTCTATAATAAATTTCAAGTTAAAAACAACACGAAATTGTCTTGAACCTGTTCAATAATTTATTTACATATTTATACTTATATGTATGTATATTTTTTTTGCACTTCAATGCCCACTAAAAAGGTAATATTGAGCTGACGAATCAAGTGTTATTTTCAGCCTCGCACTCATTAAACCCAAACAACAATCTAAAATAAAACCCACGCAAAAGCAAATGTGTATTTCATCTCATGCTATACCACAAGTTAAGTTTCACTTTCACTGTTAATTTTCCATTATTATTTTATGTCCTGGTCAGCCCTCTGGGACATTTGCCAATCTCTAGAGGGCAGAGTTGACTCTTTCTCGTGTTCCTGCCACTTGAGACGTCGGCTGTACCACCAATGAATTCACGTTTATTTATTTATCATTGTTTTTTTTTTGTCCCTCTACTCGCTTTCTTGCTTTCATTCGTGTTTTTCTATTCCATACTCCAGCAGCCTAATAAGCTGGCGACACACTTGGTGGATTTATTAAAACTCACGATCATATAAAGCATTCTCAATATATATTTTCTTTTCCTACCCAACAATAGTTTTTTTTTTTCTTCATCAATTCCATAGGTAATCAAAATTTTTTTATACAATTAAATATCCATTCATCTTAGTTTTATTTTTTGTCTACAAATGTCTGGAACCAAGTCTAAATATAATTGAATCCAAGTCTGAAAATGTCTTAGTTTAAATTTGGAATTTCCTCGTTGTAAAATTAATCATCCAGACAATATCTTAAATGTTTAATTAATAATATTAATTAAACAAATGAAAATTCCCCCAAAAATAGCACACTCTAACGTACAGTCAATACAAAATTATTATTTTAATTTTTAGAAAACAATTAGTGAATATAATTCCAATAAATCCCCATTGAAAATAAAAAAAAAAATTTTAATCAAGCTTAAAAAAATCTTTGATCAAAACTAAATAAAACTTGAATTAAATTTATTTCAGACTTGTATCAAAACTATCTTGAATCAAGTCTGAATTACGACTTTTTTTTTGGGGTGTATCTTATTGTAAAATTGTCCTATAATTATTGCTGTAGGACATTATAATAAACTATCAATCTATCTATCCATCATTTAATACATTCAGTATATAAACTTGTATCCCCAATAAATATATGCGTGTTCTCATCACCTTGCAATAATGCACCTAAATGTAAAGTTGCGGCGTCGAACGAACTTATACGATCGCGGAGTGGATAGTCGAATCAGGATTTTCTGCACGTGCTGAGATACGCCAGAGTTTCACCATCCAGGACCCTATTTTCCGGCCGCATTTCGGCCACAGAGAACCAGCAGCTCCCTCGATATGCAAGTAGATATGTGCACACAATCTGCGCTTTATATATATTTATAGGTGTACATAGAGCGTCTAGAGAACTCATATAGACACATGTACAGTATATATGCTACAGGGTTCCACATAAGGAAAATACTTTAACTTGAATGCACACCTGTTTCAAGCATTTTCTCATTACATATATACTTCTACACGATACATATGTGCAACACCGGTCATCGGATTTGTACTCATTGGTTTGGATCAATCGTCTATATACTTTCACCACTGTTGGTCACTGTGTGTTTTTATATGTATACAAAGACGAAAACTCTTCTCATGTACGTGACCCTATATACCTGTTAGAATAAGTGATGCTCCAGTGGTTACACACCTGCACGTCGCGGAAAAATACGTTTACTCACCGAAACAAACAAGTGTCGTACAGTAAAGTATTTCACTTGGTACAGAGAGAAAAGAGGAGGAGGGTGTACTGTTGGGGAGTGTGAGGTGTGTTATATATGTGTGGACGACGTTTTACAGTGGACTTGAGCTGCTTTAGTATACGCTTTGCACTTTTTTCGTTGGTTTTTTTTTTATTTTTTATTTTATTTATTTATTTATTTTTTTTTTTT